>WAAF01012410.1:436892-536706 GCA_013400475.1 Tricholaema leucomelas | reverse complement strand
GGCTGTTCAGTCTGGAGAAGAGGAGGCTCCGAGGTGACCTTCTTGTGGCCTATCAGTATCTAAAGAAGGCCTACAAAAAAGCTGGGGAAAGACTTTTCAGGCCATCAGGGAGAAACAGGACTAGGGAGAATGGAGCAAAGCTGGAGATGGGTAGGTTCAGGCTGGATGTAAGGAGGAAGTTGTTCAGCATTAGAGAGGTGAGAGCCTGGAATGGGTTGCCCAGGAAGGTGGTTGAGGCCCTGTCCCTGGAGGTGTTTAAGGCCAGGCTGGATGAGGCTCTGGCCAGGCTGATCTAGGGTAGGGTGTCCCTGAGCATGGCAGGGGGGTTGGAACTAGATGATCGTTGTGGTCCCTTCCAACCCTGACTGATTCTATGATTCTCTCTCTAACCTAACCTGCTGGCTGTGTGACTAATCCATCTGCTTCCTAACCCCCCTGGCTGACCCTCCAAACTACCTTGAGCTTAAGACAAAGTCTAGGGTAAGGTAGAGGGGTGGGAACAAGGTGGAAGGGTGGTTGGGAGCCCTTCCTGGGGATTCTGGTTTCTGGGAGGGCTGCTGTGTTTCCGTATTACTTTTTCACTTGTATATTTCTGTATACATTGTAAATACCTGCTTATATATTGTGCTAAGCTGTAAATATAAAGCTTCAGTCAATTTCCAGAGCCTCTGAGTCTAGTCTGGGTGATTTTCCAAACTTTAGGGGGGGTGGGTAACACCCAAACCATCACAGCATTACATGCAATTGGCACATTACTCCACACTATGGTTAGCTTGGTGTGAAAAACTGCGTGTCTTCACCATGTACATGTTTTGATACTGTCCTGAGGCCACACCACTGGTTAAAGCCCATTAAGGCTTTGTAGTACATTAGATCTGCACCTGAATCAGGGATTCCTGTTTAATTTAATCTGAAAGAAATTCAGTTCTCGTGTGCCAAAAATGCTCTGCAAAACATTATGAAATGCTAATACAGTTACAGCCTGAGTCAGCCAACAATACATACCCTTTTTACCCCATTTCTGCAAGTATCATGTTAAATGGGAAACTTCACAAGCTTCCAGTTTAAATATACAAACCTAAAGATAGTTCAAATTAGGTTCTTTTCTGAATACAGCTTGAACTAGCAACATTATGTATAGATATTCTATGCATAAACAGTAGACCAAAATCATATTGCCCCAGTGTCATAACTGAAAGGTGGATTCATTTAGTATATAAGACATAGTGAAGGGGATGATATTAACAATTGGTGTAATAGAGCACCAGAAATCCACTTTAAATGAACATAGAGCAAGTTATGTATGAATTGGCTGAAAGAATATTGAATGCACTGCAAGACTGCATATTGCCATTTTCAATTGAATTTATTTTGCTCTTGATAATGTAGCAGTCTAATATTTTCATTATTACACTGCCAGGGGTTTTTGTTTGTTTGTTTTGTTCAAATAGGGGATGGGTGATAGGTTGGGCTGGATGATCTTGGAGGTCTCTTCCAACCTGGTTGATTCTATGATTCTCTTACATCTCTAAAAAGATTTAGCAGACTATATGTGGTGGTTTAGAGCTAGCCCACTAGCCTGATTCTAAACAAGAAATAGGGAACTTTCTGGATACATTTGAATAAAAAGTAGATAAAATAGGGGATTGGATGCCAGAGAAAAATAATGGATAAGTCTATATCATTCCATTCACTTGCTGGTTTAGTTGACAATTGTTGCATGAAGTAATACTGTTTCCTTTTCTTTTCTTCACTTTGGCTGCTCTGCTGGCTAGTGCCTGTGCCTGGCTTCACTGACATCAATTGAGATTCTTGTTATGGCTAAGTAGATAGCAGCAGTCATAGAATCATAGAATCATAGAATCAACCAGGTTGGAAGAGACCTCCAAAATCATCCAGACCAACCTAGCACCCAGCCCTAGCCAATCAACTACACCATGGCACTAAATGCCTCATCCAGGCTTTTCTTGAACACCTCCAGGGATGGTGACTCCACCACCTCCCTGGGCAGCCCATTCCAATGCCAATCACTCTTTCTGGGAAGAACTTCCTCCTAACATGCAGCCTATACTTCCCCCGGCACAACTTGAGACTGTGTCCCCTTGTTCTGTTGCTGGTTGCCTGGCAGAAGAGACCAACCCTCACCTGGCTACTACCCTTCAGATAGTTGCAGACAGCAACGAAGTCTGGCCTGAGCCTCCTCTTCTCCAGCATAAACACCCCCAGGTCCCTCAGCCTCTCCTCATAGGGTTTGTGTTCCAGGCCTCTCACCAGCTTTGTCACCCTTCTCTGGACACGTTCCAGCACCTCAACATCTCTCTTGAATTGAGGAGCCCAGAACTGGATACAGTACTCAAGGTGTGGCCTGACCAGTGCTGAGTACAGGGGAAGAATAACCTCCCTCATCCTACTGGCCACACTGTTCCTGATCCAGGCCAGGATGCCATTGGCTCTCTTGGCCACCTGGGCACACTGCTGGCTTATCTTCAGCTACTATCTTCCTGTACAAAATTTTCATTTTGTTTCCTCAATCACACCCACAACAAACATGCTAATCTAATGTCTAGGTAAGTGGCCTCAGTGATAAGAACTGTTTCACAAATGGTATCATAGTATCATAGTATCATCAGGGTTGGAAGAGAAATAAAAGCATAGTTGCCTACTGCTAGGGCATGTTATACATTCCAAAAAAAGGAAGTTTTCAGTTAAGAAATAGCAGCATAGTGTTAGGGTATAGGAGACATCCATGATGCCTGTAAGATGTAGCTATTGAACTGGGACACAAAGTGCATGTGCACAGCAAGGGTTATTATTAACAGATAAAGGCTTTCCAGATCAATAGACACTTTGGCAAGCTTTCATTCTAGACCACAGCTTTTTCCACATGCTGTCAGCTGTAACCAATAAATCTAAACATATATTTACTCTGCATGCTCTACCCCAGTGTTTTTAGGAGAACACATGAGTCCTAACAGCTATACAAATAGGCAGTAAACCAGGACCCTTTTGGAAACAAATCATTTTCCCTTTTCTTAAAGAACACTACATGCTGACAAGACAGATGAAGAAATAAGGGATCAATATAAGGTATTAATCTCTTCAGAATTACTATTATATGCAGTCCTTTGAGCACATGTCTAGAGCTAGTGAATTATTGTATTTGAAGTCAAACCGCAGATTAAACTTAGAGAATGCAGAAGGAGGCAGCCAAAGAGAAGGAGAGAAATGAATCTGTGTAAGGGGGAGGGGAGTGACATTTTGATTTGACACATTAGCATCTTTATATTACTGTTCTGCCAGTAAAGAGCCTCTCTGGAGGTGTATGAAAGATTTGGCACTTAAAACTAAACTGGCAAAATAATCTTTGCTCTTCAGATTAATGTTAGAAAATTTTCCTTTGCTTGTCCAGGGCAGTTCTGATTCTCTCTGCAGACATTTAAAACATCCTTTTATTTTTCTCATCTTCCTTCAGGTCTGGGTTCCTAAAATGTGTTAGTCTCTATGCGAGACAGAAAAACAGTCACAGCTTTGTAGCTCATTTTTTCTCTAATTGAAGTTCCTCCTGCACTTGTCACAACCTCAGAACACAAGGTGCAGGGAGGTAGAGCAGCCTTCAGGTGGCAAGCAGGCACATGAAAATTAAATAAATGAAGGTGCCAGAGAAAAGAGTGAGAGCAAACTTATTTCAAAGGCCTCTTTTCTGATGGCTGTTATTTCTATCCAGCCCCAGACTCACCTTCTTCTCACACTCTATGCATCTGCTTACAGTTATCTTGGCAACATTTTCAGTATACATTATGCCACACTTTGGGTCTCCCCCTGTCATAATTTGCTCTGTGGTTGCCCCTCAAATTCTGTCTAAACAACTCTGCTTTCACTGGGAATTGGTTTCTGCCTTAGAGTATTTTATGATTATTGACTGAACTTTAGCCCCAGATTCCTTTGATGATATTCCTATTTCTTCAGAGAACAAATTTACAATTAATCTTCCTTTTGCTCCCTGCTTGCTCAGTTTCCCTGTTGTGGTTACAATTGTGATGGTAGATACTGATTGCCCTTGAATGAAAAAGAGGAAAAAAATAAGGTCTTCCTGAACTGTCTGAACTCTTGACTTTGCCACTCTCTTCTCTATAATTTGAATATATGAATCTGAGGAACCAGAAGGGAAAGTGATAAATCAGATAAAAAAATATTTTCTGAATCAAGAAACATAGAATCTTAGAATCATAGAATCTACCAGGTTGGAAGAGACCTCCAAGATCATCCAGTCCAACCTAGCACCCAGCCATATCCAGTCAACTAGACCATGGCACTAAGTGCCTCATCCAGGCTTTTCTTGAACACCTCCAGGGACGGTGACTCCACCACCTCCCTGGGCAGCCCATTCCAATGCCAATCACTCTCTCTGGCAAGAACTTCCTCCTAACATCCAGCCTAGACCTCCCCTGGCACAACTTGAGACTGTGTCCCCTTGTTCTGCTGCTGGTTGCCTGGCAGAAGAGACCAACCCCCACCCAGCTACAGCGTCCCTTCAGGTAGTTGTAGACAGCAATAAGGTCACCTCTGAGCCTCCTCTTCTCCAGGCTAAACAACCCCAGCTCTCTCATCCTCCCCTCATAGGGTTTGTGTTCCAGGCCTCTCACCACCCTTGTTGCCCTTCTCTGGACACATTACAGCACCTCAGCATCTCTCTTGAATTGAGGAGCCCAGAACTGGACACAATACTCAAGGTGTGGCCTGACCAGTGCTGAGTAGAGGGGAAGAATATCCTCCCTCGTCCTGCTGGCCACACTGTTCCTGATCCAGGTCAGGATGCCATTGGCTCTCTTGGCCACCTGGGCACGCTGCTGGCTCATGTTCAGCTACCGTCTACCAGTATCCCCAGGTCCCTTTCTCCCGGCTGCTCTCCAGCCACTCTGTCCCTAGCCTGTAGTGCTGCTTGGGGTTGTTGTGGCCAAAGTGCAGAACCTTGCACTTGTTAAATCGCATCCCATTGGCCTCTGCCCACCCTTTCAGCCTGGCAAGGTCCCTCTGCAGGGCTCTCCTACCCTCCAACAGATCCACACCTGCTCCTAGCTTGGTATCATCTGCAAACTTTCATCAGTCAGTTTGTACAATTATTTGCTGCTGTGAAGAACAAAAAAGACAGCTATAGGCATGTTTGATTTCTTTCAGTCAAGTGCAAGCCAACACAATCTTAATTTCCTCCAATTTCCTTGTTTGCCTTTTCATAGAATTAGCCACTATAATTCTGTATGAGGGTTATTGTCTCAGTTTGGAGAATGCAAATCAGAGCCTTTTTAATCTTTATAAATTCTCAGTTTTCATTACTTGCAGCAGCAATGAGCTCTATAGTTTATTGAAAAACACTGAGTAGATGCTTACACTTATCAATATACAGCCTACCATCACTCACTGCCCTTGGATTTGCATCCTTCCTCCATGAAACAGGAGAAAAGGTAATTTGAAATTGTTGAAAGTTTATGAGAAATGTAATTTCTTTTCCCCTAGTGCATATTTTCTGTCCTTCAACAGTACTGAACATAACCATAGCCACTATGTGCTCAGTGCCTAGTCTCCCTGAAGTTCCTCACTGTTGTGTTTGCTCTTCTGTAACCTACCTAAGTTCTGTGACCTGCTTACTTTGCTACTCCAAACCATGACTTTAGCAGAAAACATTGACCTTGGAATGGGATTTTGAGACACATTGTGTTTTGCCACAGCAAAAAATGACAGTTTCATTTCAGTCTTCTGGCTCTTCAAAATTTTTGAACTTCAGTAATGCTTTAGTTCACAAATATTTACTTTCACTACTAATTTCCTGAGCGAGACCTTGTCGGAGGACTGAGCAAGCTGCCTGCTATCTCTTACTTTGGTAGCACTTACTGACTTTCAGCACATCAGTGAGACTCTTCAGAAAACTCTGCAGCCTAGGGCTTTATCACATCCTGGTCTTTCAGATGTTTATTGTTTTAATTCCTGATATGAATGCAATGTTTATTCATCTGTAACTTCTTGGATCACTTTCGAAGCCTTTTTAATTAGAGACATAAAATTTGCCACTCTCTAAGTAACCAATATAATAAGCATTTTTTAATTAAAGCCTGCACATTTTATTAGCTGCTTTGTCCCCTCAAACTTCAGCTTCTGCATTCTACAGTGTCTGTCAGGCCTGTTGACTTGAAGCTTTTCATTTATCACTTTCTTTTGGCATCTTATCATATGATAACTAAATCATTAAGAGCTCCTCGTGATTATTGACAGTTGAAGCAAGCCCAATGCAAAAAATCCCACTCATTCTCAACAGCAGAGACTGGCACAAAGACAAAACTGTTAGAACTATCTACATCTTTTTTAATTGCTCTTTTCATCTCCAAGGACCTATGTTAGAATGCCTCAGCAACTGTGAATCTGCAGTTTCACACATTTCCATATACTGAAATCACATTTCTGTATACTGAAATCAGGCTTATAATGCCCCTTCACCTTGTTTATTTTTGCTCTAGTGAAACCCATGCAAGGTATATATTGGTTAGCACAGTTGCTATTAATCTCTTGAGTCTGTAAGACTTTAACCTCAGTGCAAGGCTTTTTCTCTGGTTTTTGTTGTTCTTCCCAGCTAAACTACAAAATCAGCAGTGATGCATGAATTTTGTCACAGTCTCAGATGCATTTTTTGAGGAGAACTATACATATTTAGCTAAAATGTTGCTCCACTACATTATATTATAGGCATAAGAGAAAAATGTGGTATGAATATAAAATTTATTTTAAACACATTTTGGTGATATCTTGAATGACAGAAAAAAACCTACAGAATCATAGGGTTACATAATAGTCAGGATTGGAAGGGAGTCCAAGAACATCCAATTCCAACCCACCTGCTGTGGGCAGAGACATCTCAGCAGATCAAGTTGCTCAGAGCCCCATCCAGACTGGCCTTAAAAACTTCCTGGGATGGGGCTTCCACTGCCTCCCTGGGGAACCTGTTCCGATGTCTCACCACCCTCACAGTGAAGCTAGATCTACCCACTTCTAGTTTTGCTCCATTCCCCCTGGCCCTATCACTACCTGATATCCTAAAAAGTCCCTCACCAGCTTTCTTGTAGCTCCCTTTAGATACTGGATGGCCACAATAATGTCTCCTCAGAGCCTTCTCTTCTCCAGAGTGTACAGCCCCAACTCTCTCAGTCTGTCTCCATAGACAAGGTGCTCCAGCACTCTCATCAGACTCATGGCCTTCCTACGGACACACTCCAGCATGTCCATATCCTTCACAGAATCACAGAATATAGGGATTTGAAGGGACCCAAAGAGATCATGAAGTACAACTCCTCTGTCAGAGCAGGACCACACAATCTAGCACAGATCACAGAGGAGCACATCCAGACAGGTCTTGAAAGTCTCCAGAGAAGGAGATTCTATAACTCTCTGGGGAGCCTGTGTCAGTGCTCTGTGGCTCTTACAGTCAAGAAGCTTCCCCCTTGTGCTAAGGTGGAACCTCTTGTGCTGCAACTGTGATACTGTAACTTACACCCATTGCTCCTTGTCCTATCTCAGGGAACAAGTGAGCAGAGCCTGTCCCACCGCTCCCAACCACCTCTCAGGTGTTTAAAAACATTTACAAAATACCCTCTCAGTCTTCTTGTAATAGGAGCTCCAGAATTAGATGCAGTATGTATGTTAATCTTCATTTAATCAGCATTCTACCACCTATAAATACTTCTGTTTGCTGGTTTTAATTTTTTTTTCCCATGAGATGGATTTTCTAGTATCAGTAATGTAACAATGTTGGCCTAAAAGGGAACTAAACTCTAAAACAAACCCCAAAACCAGAAAAAACAAAACCCCATATAAATGTCCCTGCCAGACTTTTCAGTCACAAACCCTAAGTACAGTCTAATTTCTAAAGATCTCCCACTAAACTTCGTGCTGGAGTGTGTCCAGAGAAGGGCCATGAGGATGATCAGAGGGCTGCAGCACCTCTCCTGCGAGGACAGACTGAGAGAGTTGTGGCTGTTCAGTCTGGAGAAGAGGAGGCTCCGAGGTGACCTTCTTGTGGCCTATCAGTATCTAAAGAAGGCCTACAAAAAAGCTGGGGAAAGACTTCTCAGGCCATCAGGGAGAAACAGGACTAGGAAGAATGGAGCAAAGCTGGAGATGGGTAGGTTCAGGCTGGATGTAAGGAGGAAGTTGTTCAGCATTAGAGAGGTGAGAGCCTGGAATGGGTTGCCCAGGGGGGTGGCTGAGGCCTTATCCCTGAAGGTGTTTAAGGCCAGGCTGGATGAGGCTTTGGACAGGCTTATCTAGGGTAGGGTGTCCCTGGCCATGGCAGTTGGGAGTTGTGGTCCCTTCCAACCCTGGCTGATTCTCTGACCATGATTCTTCCTGGAAGACAAACAGAATTGGCCTAATGTTTATGTGTACATGACAAGAACGGGCCTATATAGGTACAGTGTCTGGTATCGTGCAGCAGAAACTCTTGATGGAATATCACCATCTGTGCCTCTGCCTAAAATGGAACTTAATTTGAAGATGTGATTTAAATTATTCTTTTACCAATTAAAATACCAGAATGCCAAAGCCATGACAAGATTTTCCCTGTCATCTTCTTAAAATTATGACAGACTCTTTCCCCTCCCCCCCCCAGTCTCTCTCTAGAAGTTGATAGGAAGTAAATTTTCAAAGCAGTGACATTAATGGGACTCATGCAGTTAAATCCCTGTACATCACACTGAAAATGTACTTGGTAGTGTACTAATGAAAATGTAGGTCCTTGAATATTTATGATGCTCTATGTGCTGTGTGGCACAGTCGACTTGATAGAGGGAAGAGATCCATCCAGAGAGACCTGGACAGGCTGGAGAGGTGGGCCCAGGCCAACCTCATGACATTCAACAAGGCCAAGCTTAAGGTCCTGCACCTGGGTCAGTGCAATCCCAAGCACAGACACAGGCTGGGTGGTGAATGGCTGAGAGCAGCCCTGAAGGAGGGTCTGGGTTGATGAAAAGCTCAACATGAGCCAGCAGTGTGAGTGGAGTCCAGACAGCAATTGTGTGCTCGGCTGCAGCAAAGAAGAGTGGCCAGCAGGGCAAGGGAGGGGATTCTCCTCCTTTACTCTGCTCTCGTCAGACCTCACATGGAGTACTGTGTGCAGCTTTGAAGCCCCCAACACAAGAAGGACATTGAACTGCTAGAGTGAGTCCAGAGGAGGGCCACAAAGACACTCCGAGGGTTGGAGCAGCCTGAAGAAGAGAAGGCTTTGAGGAGACCTTATAGTAGCCTTCCAGTATCTGAAGGGGGCCTACAGGAGGGCTGAGGAGGGACTATTTACAAGGTCTTGTAATGACAGGACAAGGGGGAATGGGTTTAAACTGGCAGAGGGGAGATTTAAACTAGATGTTAGGAAGAAGTTCTTTACAGTGAGGGTGGTGAGACACTGGAACAGGTTGTCCAGGGAGGTTGTGGATGGTCCCTACCTGGAGGTGCTCAAGGCCAGGCTGGATGAGGCCTTGAGTGACCTGTTCTAGTGGGAGGTGTCCCTGCCTATGACAGTGAGTTGGGACTGGATAATCTCGGAGGTCCCTTCCAACCTAAACCGTTCTATGATTCTATATGATCAGTGTAGCTCTTACTTAAATTAATAGGTGGAAGATCTGTCATATACACAGTTTACTATATTCATGTAATAGCATTTAAACAGTATTGTCCAGTAATATCAGAATAATTCCTATTGTCCCACTCATTTGCTGTTTGACACCCTCTTCCTTGGTGGTTGCAGAATTACAGCTGGATTTCACTCCCAGGATTTAATCTCCCACTTAGAAGGGCTGTAAGATAAAGACCAAGAGCATGGGGAAAGAGAGCATTTTAATTGGAAAAGTGTATTTGAAATGCTGAAAGCTGTTAGTTTTCCTGGGAGCTGCACAGCTATTATTTTCTTTGGTGTGCTTTGAAAATTGCCATCAGCTGCTTGCTAGCAAGGGAGACCTTGAATGGATGCTGAGGGTTAGAAGGAAAGGACAGAGACAAGTGGTCTGGGACTTGGTGGATAATTGTTTTAATCCTAAAACATGGCACAGGCAGCTACAGAGCTGTGACTAATTCTGCATCTCCCTAACAGTCATAGCTCCCTCTGAGCCTTAATAAATGCTCAGAAACAAATTCTCCAGCAGGACTACTACTGCAGTGTCTTTGTAGAATCACAGAATATGTCTTGTTGGAAGAGACCTCTAAGATCATCCTGTCCCACTGCCAACTCAACACCAAAGAGCTGACACTAAACTATGTCCCTATGTACCAAGTCCACATGCCACTTGAAAGACCCCTGGGATGACTCCATCACTGCCCTAAGCAGACCATTCCAATGTTTGAGAACCTTTTCAAGTGAAGAAATATCTCCTAACATCAAGCTTAAACCTTTCCTGGTACAGCTTGTGACCATTTCCTCTGGTCCTATCACTTGTCACCAAGGAGAAGAGGCTGGCACTCAACCTTCCAAGGCTGCTCTAACCTTCTTTCAGGTAGTTGTAGAGAGTAATGAGGTTTCCCCTCAGCCTCCTTTTCTGTAGACTGGACAACCCCAGCTCCTTCAGCCCCTCCACATAGACCATGTGCTCCAGGCCCTTCAGGAGCCTAATTGCCCTTCTCTTGCCATGCTGTAGCATCTCAAAATCTTTCCTGTAGTAAGTGGCCGAGAACTGAACACAATACTCAAGATGTAGCCTCACTCGTGTTTAGTACAGTGAGATGATCACCTTCCTGTTACTGCTGGCCACTGTGTTTCTAATGCAAGCTGAGATGCCATTAGGTTTCTTGGCCACCTGGGCACACTTCTGACTCATATTCAGTCAACTATCAACCAATACCCCCAGGTCCCTCTCTAAGTTTCAGCTTTCCACTCTACATCCCCAAGTCTGTAGTTTTCCATGAGGTTGTGACCCAGGTGCTGGACCTGTTACTTGGCTTTGTCCATACATGACAGAGGAAGGTGGAGGAAGGGCTGATTTCTGGAATTATGTTCCCAACACTCCTTCACAGGAGATTGTTAGCCTGTGTCTCAGGTGCTTGCTATTCCTTCTGTGCAATTCTCAAAAAACAATGAGAATTTTGTCTCTTTTGTTAGAAATCCTGCTGCCCTAGGAATCACAAGTCGGAGTATTTCTTCAGCATTGCTATCATGTAGCCAGTTCAAACTTGCTCTGCCTTCCCATTGACTTAGTTATTTATTGCTTTTGTGTCTGAAAGGCTTTGAGAGCAATGTAGACCTTGGAGAATGAAATGTTTTTATAAAATAATAGCAGCTGAACAGTGCCACCAAAATAAAGTAATGACAGAGAATTTGTTCATCTAAATATTCAGTGGAAGTGAGACCATGTGAGCTACGGCAGCCTGACAGCATCAGTTGTGCCAGTAGCAGAGTTCATGTATTCATTGTCTTTATCCTTTGAGAATATAATTAGATCTACCTATTAAAAGGATCTCTAATAAAATCAAAGACTTTCATACTAATTATATAAAAGAATGAACAAATAGCACATGACTAGGCAATATTGCTTTCTGTCTTGTTACTGAATGGTTTATCTCCATGTAAAACTGCAGTTTTACCAAAGCTTAAATTCATTACTATGTATATATGTCATCCAAAGGCAACTTGACAGTCTGGAGAGGTGAATCTGTGACTACCTCATGAGGTTCAACAAGACCAACCGCAGCATCCCACATCCAGGTCGGGGCAATCCCAGACACTGATATAGGCTGGGCAGTGACTGGCTTGAGAGCAGCCCTGAAGAAAACAGCTTGGGAGTGCTGGTAGAGGAGAAGCTCAACATTAGCCAGCAGTGTATACCTGCAGCCCAGAAAGCCAACAGTATCCTGGGCTGCATCAAGAGAAATATGGCCAGCAGGTTGAGGGAGGCGATTCTCCCTCCCTACTCCGCTCTGGTGAGAGCCCATCTGGACTACTGCATCCAGTTCTGGAGCCCCTATTACAGAAAGGATCTGGACATGCTGGAATGTGTCCAGAGAAGGGCCACGAGGATGATTAGAGGGCTGGAGCACCTTTCCTATCAAGTTAGGCTGAGACAGGTGGGGTTATTCAGTCTGGAGAAGACAAGGCTCTGAGGAGACTTATTGTGGCCTTCCAGTATCTTAAAGGGCCCTACAAAAAAGCTGGTGAGGGATTTTATAAGGTGACAGGTAATGATAGGACTAGGGGGAATGGATCCATTCTAGAGGAGAGAGGAAAAGAATCTAGAGAGCACATTTGGTAAGTTTTTCTTAAAAGGTTAAGCTATTTTTAAAAGCACCTGAACATTTTTCCTAAAAAGAAAGCCAAATGAAGACCATTACCCTCAATCCATTCCACTGCTGTTGGCCCAGTGGATACAACTCTAGTGTAGAATGGTCCTTGGGATTTTTTAGAGACTAAATATCTCTTTAAGGTTTTTTTTACTGCTCCAAGATTGTTGAAGAACTTTGTATTTCAAAAGTGTTATAGTGTTTGTAATCATTTCCTGTTACTCCTTTAGGGAACTGAAAACACAGCAATGAGATTTCATGTTTTGCTTTAAAGATCCAGCATATATTTATTCTGTGTTAGCTAGCTAAAAGGGACTAAATGTTTTGCATATATGTACCTATGAGAAAAAGATGAACAAAAATACAGACCTCTAATATGTGTTGCAGTCCTCTTTCCTTGCCATGAAGGTAAAATTGGCAAAAATAGGAACATTGTTGCTATGCATCTCATGGTCCTTGCTCATGTCCCCATGGTAACTAGCAGAAGTCATTCGCATTCTGCAGAAGCATCAGGGAGATGCATGCATGCAGTAGCTCAGAAAGCTAGATTGTCCAAAGGAGATGGTAAATATGGCCAGTTTTGAAAGGACTCTAAAAAGTCACTCTAAAGAAGTTAATTGAAGTCCTATTAACAATGGAAACCACTCCAAAACAGCATTTTCATTTTAAAGATGATTTAAAACTTCAGTAAGGGGCAACACTCGGAGAGTTGAGTAGTATAGCATGTAGCTCATGCTGTCACTAAGTGAAACTTCTCTGAAAGCAGAGATAGGAATTTTTTTTTTTAAACTTCATTTTTGGTCCTCATTTTTACTGAAATATTAAAAAATATGTTTAATATTTTGTCCACTATTGCATGTCTGTTATCTTCCTAAAATGTCCTCCTCTCTCTCTAAAAGAGCTGCAAGGAAAAGTCACTGCTTACTTTTATCTATATGTGCAATGACATCTCTTTAACTGGCCAGCTTGGAAAAATAATTACAGCAAAGCCCAAGGACTCCAGGAAATGCAAGGAAAATTAAACAAAGTAAATAACAAAAAGATACTAAGATGAAAACAACAGTTCTGCATGTGGAGGGATTCAGGCCTACATTTCATGCATAGTAGCTTGGATGAGTCCGAGAATGGAATGAATGCTATGCTTTAATAATTTTTTTTTCTTTCTACTTTCTTTTCTCATGATTCATCTTAATGTTGAAATTCCAGTTTCTTTTCTCTTTAAGATCTTGAGGTCCCACTTCCAATTAGTCTTTAATGATGTTTCTCTTGTGAGATCCCACAGGAGTCTCTATCTCTGCTAGATTTAAAGGGGAGAATTTTTAAACCTAGCATGCTCCGCAGTACTCCACTCAACGTTTCCTGCCATTGCTGTTGTTGCTTTTAGGACAGAATTACTGGTTTGTGTGTGTATGTTTATATAGGAATATAAATGTGTGTGTGGATATAAATATAAATGTATGCATGTGTGTGTATATATCTCACATGTATGCACAGCCTCACAGACAGGCACACATGAACACCCACGGATGGGATATACCCAGTTTCTATCAGTATAATACTGTGAGGGCACAAGGCAGTGTGTGAGGGTGCAGGAGCTGGCTTTTGTCAGACTCTGTCCCTTGCCCCGACCTGAGTATGATGGAAATGGTTATCTGATTCCTCAACCAGCCTGTGTCCCTGCAAACCTCTCCAGAGCTGTCAGATACTGCAGGAGGCTGGTATGTATTTTAGCCTTGCTTAATTAACATTTGTATGCCCTACCATGACATATGTAAAGGTTTCTAAATCTAGATGTGTTTCTAGCTCAAGACAAGTGCTAGGCATACCATGCCATACCTATCTGATTGCTGTTGGGTGCTGTATTTATGCACTCATCTGCCTTAACTCTGGTACTTACAAGCTACTGCAGGGGTGCAAGGTGTGATTTTACTAACACATCAGTTCAGCCTTTGGTTCATCTCCATTGAGTGGCAAAAACACTGGCAACTACTGCTTGCAACTCATCACAAGTGATTGTTCGAATTATCGGGGTAGAAAACCTCTGTAAAAGTAGCTCAGAACAGAAAAGAACAAAGCCAACACAGCAATGCTTTCATATGAAAAATCAACCTACATTCACATAGCCCAGGAATACCTATTTATATGCCTACTAAAGCCTGAGGTCACATTCACATAACTCAAGATAAGACTGTATGACAAATGCAGCAAACACAGCAGTTCTTTTCAATATAGTAATATTTGATCATCTGAAATCTTCATATAAGAAGGATAAAGAAAGAGAAAAATAATTTTTGTAGTCTTTCTCTGGATTAACCATGCCTTGACATACTGCACTAGCTACATTCTGCATAGCAAAATTATTATTCAGGCCCACTTCCCTGGCTTGAAGTTTGATACAGAAACCAAGTTCACTGAACTATACATAGAAACTCCACCAGAACTCTGCTGTATCCTGAGCTGCTCTCTTGCAGAGTTTGGAACTTCGATTCAAAGCATTCGTTTCACACCTGGGTTCACACTCTATGAGATCAGCTCAACTTAGGCTAATATGTTTAGTACCTTACCTGCTTGTGGCTTTCTGGGAACTCTGAGGTGAAGCACATTGTTCCGTATAGTCATGCAGAGGATTTGCACAGGAGTGATGTTATAGAAACAATGCATTTGATTTATGACCCCCCTACATTTCTGATTTTGCATGCATTGAAGTGAATAAAGAAAATAATGCATTTTTAATGAAGCAAAACCTCCTAAATCATTACAATTACCCTTCTAAACTTTACATAATACTTTCAATAAAACTATTTGGGTTTGCTACCTTTAGTTTGTTGACAATTAAGGCATTCTTAATATATGCTTGAAGTAGACTAAAAAACCCTCTAGGGTAAATGAAATCAACATGGGCTAGAAAGTAGGCATTTCAGTGTCTTGGGTTTTGTCCTTGGACAAGAAAACAGAGTTTTTCTATCTGCCATGTAAGAGAAATAGAGGTTGCCTGGTAGAGATACTATGAGATTTCATTAGCTAATGTTTACACAGAGCTTTGAACTAATGAAGCATTACAGAGCTAAGCATTGCTTTCAGCCACGGTACTTCAAGGATGTTGAAAGGATCAAATATCCTTTTCACTTGCACACATTGAAGAGGAGGCTTTATTTTGTTTTGAAGTTCTAACATCCTTTTGGCTTTTTATTTCACTTCAAGGTTGCTTCTTACCTTTAATTGACTACTTACTCTGTATTCCTTTTGTCTGTGTCCTCCTTTTTGTATAAACATTGATTTGAGGTTTGTGTGCAGCCGCTTAACTAGATGCTTAGCAGAAGAAGTAATGCATCCTAAAAAAGAAGGTTCCTCATTTCAAGAATATTGCAGACTTCAAGAATATCCATTCCCACTGTTCATTTTCTGTTACTAGAGTGGCATAGGCTTGGTCAGTATTATCTTGAGTCTACTATATCATAGCACAGTGAAATTGAAAGGATTGATATCTTGGGTAACATACAGTGATATGTAGGCAGCTTTATATCATTTGAGGATTGTAATGAGTAAATCGATCCTTGCTTTAAAAAGGAGCCTGCAAATATGACTTGTATGCCATTTGTTTTCAAAAACTTTATTTTAGTAATTTGGTTACTTTTTCTTTTGAAAGCAAACAGCAAAATTTATGAGAGGCAGAGAGATTTTTATTTTACAAGCAGTTCTCCACTCTCACCAAAGAGTGTGTTCTAGCAACAGTAAGTTTTGCAAGACAAAAGGATAAGTTTTCACCACATTCTACAGAACTGGCATAGTAATTTTTACTTGCTGCAAGAATTACATTTGGTTTTGTTGGTTTTAATTATTTCTATTTACTCAAAGTTTTCTCTTGAATGGATAAAAATCTGAAATCTTGTGAAACAGCTTTGTTTGCTGATGGCCCTGGGATCTTTGTGCAGACATTTTCAGGCCTTTAAATCATGTCTAAAACAGCTTTCATATCTAGGATAAAGTCAGTGGGTTCATGAGCTTTTTTTTTTTTCCCAGACTGGTCTGAGAACATAATTAGATACAGCTATGAACAGTTTAAACAGATTTCCAAACATTCAGTTTAATTAATCATTCCCTCTCTGCCCTAAGCCTAAATTTCCAATAATATAGTTTCTTCACTTTCTGTCATATTACACTTCTAATTTCTTGACTTTTTCCATGAAGATGAATTATTTGCTACTACTACTGTTATGGTATTGGTGTTCTGGCATTACCTCAAGAAATGCTGAGTACAAATGACACGTGATGCATTTCAAATCAGCATGTATACACACTGAAGGGAAGCAGATAAGAAATGCCATAGCTGAAAAGGCAGAGGAATCATGGAATCTCTGGATGTAATCACAATGGTCTGAAAGAAAACACAAGGATAGAAAATCCAAGGACAAACCTTATGGATGTACAGGATGCTGGAGAGCTTAGATGAAGCAAAAAACCTCAGATAATCAAGACACACAAACCTAGGAAAAGCACAGGTTCTCTTTTATTCCTTTCTAAGCAACTGTGAGTGCAAGCAACATCATCAACCACACCACTGAATATTGCCTGGGGAGAGGCAGAGTTGCTCGGAGCAACACAACTGAAGCATACCCTAGGGACTATATTTTTCCCCTAGAGTACTGGCAGCAGGCACATTTTTAACCACAACAAGTTCAGTTACACAGAATTTCCTTTAGGGAAAAAGCCAACTGTAAGAAGTCCAGCCTGGGATTAAATAAGTTTGTTGTGTAACAGGAAGGAAAACTCTTCCGTGATAACTTGTGTTACTTCAGAGAAAGTTGGGACCATGTGCTGGTTTGAGGGTAATTGGAATACATTATTGAGAGAAATTAAATGAGAGGGAAAAACCAACAGTAAGCTATACTCCTCATTCTTCTGCTGATAAATGCAACTAGTAAAAATATAGATATGACACTCACTTCTCACACACTGCTCAGCTCTCAGTCATGTTCCTTCTTTTCTGGTGGTCTGGTCTCTGTGGTTGCCTCTGACTTAACTCTTTAATCCAACCTAACCTTTGTTCCTCTAACCTCCATATTGTTCTTTTGTTTGGTTGGTTTGGGGTTTTTTTTTGACATCTCACCTCAGATGTCTCCAGATTTATCACATGAGATATACGTGGATTGATCTGGTTATTTCTGAAGGAAGGGAAAGAGGGGAGGCGGAGGAGGTTTGGGTTGGGAGCCCTCCTAGCAATCTTATTTCTGGGAGAGGTATTGTGTTTCTGTATTATGATTAACTTGTATATAACTGTACATATTTGTGTATATATATGCTTGTAAATTGTGTTAAGCTACAAATATAGCTTCATTCCTTCAATTCCAGCCAGTTGAGTCTAGTCTGGGTGATTTCATTGTATAAGTAGGCAGGTAACTCCCAAATCATCACATCTTGTTTTGGCACTTCAAAAGGAGGCTAATTCAATTTGATTGATTGCTAATTAAGTCTGGAAGTTAAGGTGAAGTAATTTCACATTTTGTTTTCTATTTTGTATCTGTTAGGGGCTTGTTTTTTCTACTGTTGGTTGAAAGTGAAAATTGATTCATTGATTTTTGATATGATATGGAGGAAGCTTAAAGGAATCTTCCTGGAATTTGAAGATTGTGTTTTCAGTTGGGTTGGCTTTAATATTACTGAAATTATTACCAACTCCACTTTTAATAAGTCAGGAAATATTACAACTTTTCTTTCTCCTCCCACAGATTTAATGTGTGTTGTCTGACCAAATACTGAGCTTCCAGACCCCTGTGGTGATTTCTACACATGTAATACAGTGATACACTTATCATGTATGAATATAGCCCTAATAATTCTGGTTTAGTTAACACATGCCATGTTCAGCATTAGGGGTGCCCTGCCTCCAACCAGGAGGAAAGGGATAGGTGGAGGAAATTGAATCTATTGGAATGTATTCATTAGGTGACCTGGCAATTCAAAAGTTCAGAAGTACAGGGCTTTAGTTGATACAGAGGAGTAAGTGCTGAAGATATATTTTTAAAGTATCCTCTAAGATTAGGTCAGGTATTAATAGACTGGTTTCCTCTACTGTCTGAGGTGTTTTGGTAGCTCCTAAACCAACAGCTGGTTCTACAAGTTATTTCTATGTCAGTAAGCGTCTTACTGCAGAACACTGAGTTCACACTTCCTCCTTCTGTTGTTCATAACAGAATCAATTAGGCAGTGGAATAACTAAAGATCACATTTTTTCTCACTTTATATGAGCTATATGAAACTCCATCCTCTTAAATATTCACAATAGCCCATGGAAACTTTTCTTTGGAAACACAGAAATTAGCAAGAGGAAAGAAAAGCAACTTTTTCATACACCTCACCAAGTGAAATGTATGATGCCCAGTGACAAGACAAGGGGCAATGGGTGGAAGCTGAGGCATAGGAAGTTCCATGGAAACATGAAGAGGAATTTTTTTCACTGTGAGGGTGACAGAACGCTGGAACAGGCTGCCCAGGGGAGTTGTGGAGTCTCCATCTCTGGAGATATTCAAAACCTGCCTGGATGCGTTCCTGTGTGATCTGGTCTAGGAGATCCTGCTCTGGCAGGGGGGGATTGGATGGGATGATTTTTCAAGGTCTCTTCCAGCCCCTGACATTCTGTCATTCTGTGAAGTTTGTGTGTGGTGTTCTGGGAAATACCACAGAGCATTGGAACTATTTGAAAACTGTTACTTCACTTAGGTGTCTAACACTCTTAAAAATGCATTTCAGAAACCAAAAATAAAGGGCATGGCAGTATCTCAGGCTTCCTGAAAAAGTGGTAAATGTGAGCTTTGGAAATGTTGTCATATTCAATTGTGACTTGGCTTGCTTGGATGTGTGGACAGTGAAGTCTGTTCCCAAACATAACTGCTTGGGGCAGTATGGTTGGAGAACTGCCTGGCAGAAAGGGATCTGGGGATTGTAATAGACAGGCAGCTGAATATGAGCCAGCAGTGTGCCCAGGTGGTCAACCAGGCCAATGGCAGCCTGGCTTGTATTAGAAATGCTGCATCCAGCAGGAGTAGGGAGGTGATTGTCCCCTTGTACTCAGCTCTGGTGAGGCCACACTCGAGGATTGTGTTCAGTTTTGGGCAACACAATACAAGAGAGATGTGGAGGTGCTGGAGTGAGTGGAGAGGGGGGCAATGAAGCTGGGGAAGGGCCAAGAGAATAAATCATATGAGGAGTGACTGAAGGAGCTGGGGATGTTTAGTTTGAAAAACAGGAGGCTGAGGGGAGACCTCCTTGCTGTCTACAGCTATCTGAAGGGACGTTGTGGGGAGGCTGCTGATGGTTTCCTCTCACAGGTAATTGGAGACAGAACAAGAGGGAACGGCCTCAAGCTGAGACTGGGTAGGTTTAGACTGGACATTAGGAAAAATATTTTCATGGAGAGAGTGGTCAGGTCCTGGAATGAGCTGCCCAAGGAGGTGGTTGAGTCACCAACCCTGGATGTGTTTAAGGTATGTTTGGATGTGGTGCTAAGGGATATGGTTTAGAGTAGAGCTATATGTTGGACTTGGTGATCCTGAGGGTCTTTTCCAACCTGGATGTTTCTTTGATTCTGTGATAACGGCAGGAATAATCCTTATCTTACCTGGAGATGTTAAGTCTTCACAAACAGCAGGTAAGTCTTGTGAGATGAGAGAACTGAAGATTGAAGAAAAACACAAACCCCACATTTGTACATCTGAAGTTTCATGGATTTGCAAGGCAGGTACAGGAACACAGGAGTTTTTCCATTCATAGTCAGAGGCTTCTGGTCTCAGCTGTGGAACGGTTTTCACAGCCCTAGGGCTCTATTGAATACTTTCTTTCCATATCTAAAATTTTAATTGCAAATATTAGTCCCATGCAGTTTGAATATCAAAGCCAGTAGTAGATTTCTGGAAGGCCCTGTTTAACTGAATTCTGCCTTTAAGAGATGTCTTAAAGAGCCAGGCCATGTTGCTTCAATGCCACATACATTTTCTTATCTTCATCTTGTCTTTTTCGTGCCCTCTTTCATTAGGGAGTAACTTTGCCTCTAAATTTTTGAGACAGGATATTATTCTGACCAGTGATTTACTTCTATACAGCTGCTTGCTTTCATTAGCTATTCAGAGTTATGGTCTTGTAGTTTCTGGGGTATTTCAAAGTGAGTGGCTTTTTTTTTCCTTTATAGACATGTGTTACTAAATCAACACTTGGCTAAGTCAGCTTTTCATGATCTCATCAATAATACAAATGCACAGGTGTAGAGAGCCACTGACTGATAGTCTGTAAAATTTCAGTTCATTATTACCAGTGTTAAAATCACTTTCTTTAATATGTATTGATTAAACTTGTTATTGCTGAAACCTTGGAAGAAAGTGCAGGGTAACTGTTAACACTTTGGAATTCATTCTGCCCCGTAATAAATTTCCATCGGAATATTAACTTTATTTTGTGTTTTACTGGTCCTTGTATGCTTTTCTTCTGTTCACACAATGCCATAAATATATTGTTAATGAGAACTTTTCAGAATCCTTAATGGCAGTGGCTTAAAACAGCACCTTTCATTACCATTATCTACATGACTGACTGCTTTTGTAAAGGAACAAACAGAAGTTACCAACTTATACTGGGAAATCAGTGTAAGCATCGGATTCACACACAATGAAAAGGGAAAGGTCTTCTAAAAGAAGCAAATTTCCATTTCAAGGAATAAGAATCTTTTGAAAATGTTGTTTTAAGCATATTAGGCATGCAAAAAGTAATTTCTTGAAAATCACAGAATCACAGAATGGAAAGAACATCCAAAGGTCATCCTGCACAAGGTCCCTGAAGTAAGCAGGAACATTCTCCGGTAGATCAGATTGCTCAGTCTTGTCAAGACTGACCTTGAATACCTCCAGGAATGGAGCTTCAACTACATCCCTGGGCAACCTGTTCCAGTCTTGCACTGCCCTCATGGTAAAAAAAATTGTTCCCAACATCCAATCTAAATCTTCTCTAATTTCAAACTCTTCTCCCCCATCCTACTCTTCTCTCATTTCAAACTACTGTCCCCCCGTTCTATCACTACAGGCCTTTGTAAACAGACCCTCTGCAGCCTTCTTGTAAGCCCCCTTCTGGTCCTGGAGGGCTGCTATTAGGTCTCCCTGGGATCTTCTCCAAGCTGCACAACACCAGCTCCATCAGCCTGTCCTCGTGGGAGAGGTGTTCCAGCCTCCTGATCATTTGGAAAATGTTTAGACAAGTTCATATAAAGTGTAGCTGTCAATGACAAAATTCAGAAAGGAAAATGAAGGAAATCTAAAATCAGTTTTTCAAATATTTCTGTGAATTAAAATCTATTACTTATAGATTGCATTGCCATATGCTTAACCTTGAAAAATAAAATCAAATATTTGGAACTTGAGCAAGTCTCTAGTAGTAAATTTAAAATTAAAGAAGAAGCAAACACAAAAAATTCCTTTTCTTCTTAGTTTAATTTCAAAGCCTTTAAAATCAGTGTGCGGATCCTCAATGTTCTTTGCAGCAAGCTGAAAACCAACAGATTTTGGTTGTGAGCTGAGAGAACTGAAGATTGAATTCAGATTCCAATCTGAATTCAGATTTAGTCCAATGTTTAAGGACCAGAGGCTCTACTTAAAAAGCATTTGACAACCACATCACCACCACCAACAAAATAAAAAAAGAAAGAAAAAAGCTGTATGTGGGCAACTACAATGAAGAATAAGAATAAGCACACTGAATTTAAAGAAATGATGAATTGTTTCTCCTGTGTATTCAGCAAATTCTGATGAATGCAAATATTGATTCATGGATGATCTGCTATCCCAAAATTACATATTTTTAACAACTAAATGCTTAGACTTCTAACTAACAGTACTGCACAGCACTCACTCCTTCTGGCATCTCTGTTTCAGCAAATCTAATTCTATCTGTTCTCAGTATTGCTGCTGTCATGCCTTTCAGAATTCAGTTGGACAATTGTGCCGTTTAAATTATAGAATCAACCAGGTTGGAAGAGACCTCCAAGGTCATCCAGTCCAACCTATTGCCCAGCCCTAGCCAATCAACTACACCATGGCACTAAGTGTCTCATCCAGGATTTTCTTGAACACCCCCAGGGATGGTGACTCCACCACCTCACTGGACAGCCCACTCCAATGGCAAATTACTCTCTCCGTGAAGAACTTTCTCCTAACATCCAGCTTATACCTCACCTGGTACAACTTGAGACTGTGTCCCCTTGTTCTGTTGCTGGTTGCCTGGCAGGAGAGACCAAGCCCCACCCAGCTACAGCCTCCCTTCAGGTAGTTGTAGATAGCAATGAGATCACCCCTGAGCTTCCTCTTCTCCAGGCTAAACAACCCCAGCTCCCTCAGCCTCTCCTCACAGGGGAGAGGCTGTTGTGTTCCAAGCCTTTCACCAGCTTCAGCGCCCTCCTCTGGACACAGTTGAGCACCCCAACATCTCTCTTGAATTGAAGGGCCCAAAACTGGACACAGTACTCAAGGTGTAATTGGTAATAGGTATGATTTTATCCAAAGTAACAAGTGATTTATGTGTTTTCCGTAGTTTGGGCAAGAAGTGAAGTTTTGTGAGTCTGAAAACAAGGTGATTTGATTCTGTAGAGTAATTATTGTGTACAATTATGGAAGATCTAAACAAATGTCAAGGACAACTTTTGGTTTTGCATATTTATACTAGGCAATGATAGATCTACTGTTTGTCTCTTTTTAGTAAAATCATTGAATTACCTCTTTGCCATTTAGCAACTAGACACAGAGTATATTATAATAAAGGTTTATAAATACCTGAGGGCTGAGTGTCAAGAGGGAGGGGACAGGCTCTTCTTAGTTGCACCCTCTGATAGGACAAGGGGCAATGGATGTAAACTACAGCACAGGAAGTTCCACCTCAACATGAGGAAGAACTTCTTTACTGTAGGTGTTATGGAGCGCTGGAACAGAGATTGTGGAGTCTCCTTCTCTGGAGACTGTCAAGACCCATCTGGATGAATTCCTGTGCAACCTGCACTAGATTATGGTCCTGCTCTGGCAGGGGGGTTGGATTTGATGATCTCCAGATCTTCCAACCCCTAACATCCTGTGATCTTGTCATCCTGTGATATTAATGTGAGGAAGGAAAAACAAATTCATTTGACACAGAAGTAAAATGAGTCTGTGAGCAGTTCAGATGCCGTTCAAGCCCATTTAATTTTGTATGCAACTGATTTGTTTCAGTGAAGACAAGATAAAGAATTCAGGTTTGGGGGTTTTTTGGTTGGTTGGTTGTCTTTATTTCCCCCCCATAACATATTTAATTCAGGTTTGCATAATATATGTCAGGCTTATTACATGGAGAATACATTGTCCAAGTTGACACAAGGGAATGTTCTGAGTTGTGATGACAAACAGTCTGTGTTCTGCCTCCCATAGTATGTTCAAAGCAGCTAAGCAGAAACAGAATAGCTATGTACAGAAATAGCTCTGCAGTATGCAGCTACGCTATGTACTGAAGCTTAGAATGAAATTTAATCCTATGTTTCTAAGCACAACAACTTCCTCATTTCTACTGATGCAACAGTTCCACTTACAGGGATTTCTCCAAGGTTTTCATCTTGTTAACAATTCTTATCTACATGAATCCACAGGTATCCACCAAAGAAGCACTAAACAACTGAGAGCTCCTGGCCTTTAATCTTCTTTTTGTTTAATGTCTGCAGTGTTTCAGGGACTGCAATAATTCTGTGGAGTTTTAGATCTTCTTAAGAAAAAGATAATTCAGTCTCTTTTAGGCACTAAGTAGCTGGTAAATGCTCTTATGTAGAATGTGGAATGTGGAGTAGCACCTATCTGTTAATGATGTCAGTACTGGTTTGTTAATGGTCACTGCAGGAGTCAGTATAAGGGAACAGGGGACAGTTTCTGTCACTTGAAGCATAGGAGGCTGCACACATGGAACTGTAGGTGAGGTGGAGGGAGATTGGCAGGGTTCAAAACAATCTTTGAATCTCTCTCCCTCAAGGCAGCACCAGATGAGTTTTGAGTGCCTTCTGCTGCATCTGGTATCGAAGAACAGTGCACACACTTGAAAAGTCAACTTATCCCCAGAAGTCACCTCTGGATGCAATAGTACCTCTTGGTCCTCTGCTTCCAATTCTGGGGCAGCGCATGGATTATGCTACAGTAAGCATATTACATACTCTGCCCAGGAACTGGGTATGAGCTGTGAGTATATAACAGCTGTGAACACTGAATGCTTCCAAACAACAAATTATACATTTGGCATGACAGAAAGAACGCTACAGGACAGCTAGATCTGAGGTGGCAAATCTCCATGCAGATGTACCTATGCTTTCAAGGTGTAGCTTTGTGCATTCTGTTGAGTTCCAGATCCACCAATTCTGCCATTTGTAGCAAAACTGAGGTGCACTGCTTCAACTAGGAAAGATGTCATCACTGAGAAGGAAGAAACCCTTCAGAAACACAAAGAAGGAAGCCTACAAACTAATATAGCTATAAATTAATGTAAAGTAATGCTAGGGAGTCCCTGAGAATTAATTTGGAGATGAAGTATTCTAGGGAAAAAAATAAAATTCATAGTTTTATTTAAAAAGAAACATCTATGTACACCTATATATATGGAAAGGTGGCTAATCTTACATTCACCTGGATTTCAAATAATGCATCCTGGCCTGGATCAGGAACAGTGTAGACAGTAGGAAAAGGGAGGTTATTCCTCTGTAATCAGCACTCAGGCTACACCATGAGTACTGTGTCCAGTTCTGGGCCTCTCAATTCAAGAGAGATGTTGAGGTGCTGGAATGTGTCCAGAGAAGGGCAACAAGGCTGGTGAAAGGAACACAAACCCTATGAGGCTAGGCTGAAGGAGCTGGGATTGTTTAGCCTGGAGAAGAGGAGGCTCAGGGGTGACCTCATTGCTGTCTACAACTACCTGAAGGGAGGTTGTAGCCAGGTGGGGGTTGGTCTCTTCTCCCAGGCAACCAGCAACAGAACAAGGGGACACAGTCTCAAGTTGTGCTGGGGGAAATATAGGAGGAAGTTCTTCCCAGAGAGAGTGATTGGCATTAGAATGGGCTGCCCAGGGAGGTGGTGGAGTCACCGTCCCTGGGGGCATTTGAGAAACTCCTGGATGAGGCACTTAGTGCCATGGTCTAGTTGATTGGCTAGGGCTGGGTGCTAGGTTAGACTGGATGATCTTGGAGGTCTCTTCCAACCTGGCTGATTCTATGATTCTACCTGATCTTAATAATACCAGCACATGTATAGTATTGCTGGTCTATGCTCATTTGATTCCAAATACCTTACACCAAATTGCCATGACGGATTAGTTTGGCCTTTGAGCTACTGAGTTTCATTTTAATGGCTGTGTAACATATGGCAAAAATAACAACAACAAACAAAACCATATATGATGGTGCAGGTTGCTGGGAAAGATTTCCAAGGGAATTTTTCATCCTAATTTCAAGTCTGTTATGCACATGATCCTGAGTTCTGAGGAAAACAAGAAGGTTGACATAGAGAATTTTGAAAATGCCTTTCATAGCCCAGTTTTATTTATCTTTTGGTTCCAACGTGTACAGCAATTGACCCCTCCTCTAACAAAGCTAGGGCTGCTTATTAAAATGTGAGGAATTTGGGCAAACATTCAGAGTTCAAGTTACAGTGCCTGCATTGCTGTGGCATTCCCACCTTCCTGGATCTGTATTTTTGTGTTCCTGTTAGCAACCACCATATTTTACCTTTAGTAATCACTCTCCCAGAAACATTTTCTTGTCTATGTGTTCTGACCTGTTCATGAGCAAGAGAAGACACCCCCGCCCCTGGGGGTGTTCAGGAAAAGCCTGGATGAGGCACTTAGTGCCATGGTCTAGTTGACTGGATAGGGCTGGGTGCTAGGTTGGACTGGATGATCTTAGAGGTCTCTTCCAACCTGGTTGATTGATTCTAAAAAGGTCCCTACCAAGTTTCTTGTAGCGCTCTTCAGGTACTGGATGGCCATATTAAGGTCTCCTTGGAGCCTTCTCTTCTCCAGACTGAATAACCCCAACTCTTTCAGTCTGTCTCCATAGCAGAGAAGCTGCAGCCCTCTGATCAAGAAGAAGCTGACTTATAAAATACTCGTGATGTAGGGTAGGGTGTCCCTGTCCATGGCAGGGAGGTTGGAACTAGATGATCCCTGTGGTCCCTTCCAACCCTGACTGATTCTATGAGTCTATGAAATCAGCAATGAAAGAAACGAGCAGCATAAAAATATGGCCTTGAGTTCTGTAGTGTGTGTGGATTCTTTGTTTCCCAATATGACAGCTTTTTAGTAGCACAAGGATGCACAATAGCAGCTTCCCAGATACTTCTGTCAGAGCATAAATTTCTTTAGCTCACATCTGTCATATTGCTGAGATTTTTCTCTAAGAGTTAAGAATGGTACAGATGTTTTACTTCTTTTTTTATTATTATTTTACTAGGTGGTAGTTGTTGCATAAATAAAAAACTTGCATGACTTGCTGTAAAACAACTACTTTCATTTATACTGCATTTTATTCACATTTTACTCAGTCTATTCTGTCTTCCAATGGACTCATTTCTTGCTGAAAGGAGGCAAGAAAGTAAAAAAGGCATTTCATGAATGTCTTAAATCTGTGCTAATGGATTTTAACACTTTTTTACTATTCTGCAATGAACTGCTCATAAAGGTTTTAATTACCAAAGCAGCATCCAAATAATATAATACCTAATTCTATCAGTATATATGAAATTCAGTTAAATTGCTGTTCCAAAACGAGTCGCTCTGGAGGATGTAAGGATGAATTCGTTCACCCTTCTCTCAGCAGAGTGCTGTTTGCCCCATAGTGGGATGTGTATTGCACTCTATGACTCAGGCAGCATGTATTGACAAATATTTTCTGTTTATATCATGCAGGCTTCAAGCCAGGACACTTCCACAGGAATCAGTAATATTCCTACCTCCTCTACCCTGTGATACCCAAGTTAAAATACTCACCAAATGACAGGAGGAATTCAGGTCTCATTTTCCCTGGACCATCTAAGAGGAGTTCATAGAATCATTGAATCAACCAAGTTGGAAGAGACCTCCAAGATCATCCAGTCTAACCTAGCACCCAGCCCTATCCAGTCAACTAGACCATGGCACTAAGTGCCTCATCCAGGCTTTTCTTCAACACCTCCAGAGACGGTGACTCCACCACCTCCCTGGGCAGCCCATTCCAATGCCAATCACTCTCTCTGTCAAGGACTTCCTCCTAACATCCAGCCTGTACTTCCCCTGGCACAACTTGAGACTGTGTCCCCTTGTTCTGTTGCTGGTTGCCTGGCAGAAGAGACCAACCCCCACCTGGCTACAGCCTCCCTTCAGGTAGTTGTCAACAGCAATGAGGTCCCCCCTGAGCCTCCTCTTCTCCAGGCTAAACAACCTCAGCTCCCTCAGCCTCTCCTCATAGAGTTTGTGTTTCAGGCCTTTCACCAGCTTTGTCACCCTTCTCTGGACACCTTCCATCTTGCCATCCATGAACTGGATATTTGGGTGTATTATTGAACAGCTGGCTGAATATGAGCCAGCAGTGTGTCTAGGTGGCCAAGAAGGCCAAAAGCATCCTGTCTAGGGCTACAACGATAATTAGGGGCCTGGAGGGCATGCCTTATGAGGAGAGGCTGAGGGACCTGGGGCTTTTTAGTCTGGAGAAGAAAAGTCTGAGTGGGGATTTAACAAATGTTTATAAACATCTGAGGGATGGGGGTCAGGAGGCAGGGGACAGGCTCTGCTCACTTGCTCCCTGTGACAGGACAAGGAGCAATGGGTGTAAGTTGCAGCACAACAGGTTCTGTCTCAACACAAGGGGGAACTTCTTGGCTGTAAGGGTCCCAGAGCACTGGCACAGGCTCCCCACAGAGGTTGTTGAGTCTCCTTCTCTGGAGACGTTCAAGGCCTGTCTGGATGCATTCCTCTATGACCTGTGCTAAATTGTGTGCTCCTGCTCTGGCAGGGGAGTTGGAATCATAGAATCATAGAATCATAGAATCAGTCAGGGTTGGAAGGCACCACAAGGATCATCTAGTTGCAAGCCCCCCTGCCATGGGCAGAGACACCTCAGCCCATGGCAGGGGGGCTTGGAACTAGATGCTCTGGCAGGGGAGTTGGAGTCAATGACCTCCTTGGGTCCCTTCCAACCACTAATATCCTGTGATCCTGTTCCTCATACCAGAGATAGTGTGGATAGATGGACTAAGGAAGTGATACCTTGTACTTCGCACTGGTGAAGCTAAACCTTAAATACTATGTTCAGTTTCGAGCCTGTCACTACTAGAAACACATTGAGGTGCTGGAGTGTGTCCAAAGAAGGGCAATGAAGCTGATGAAGGGTCTAGAGCAGAAGTCTTACAAGGAGCATCTGAAGAAAGTGGGGCTGTTTAGTCTGAATAAAAAGAGGCTGAATGGAAACCTTACTGCTCTCTACAACTACCTGAAAAGAGATTGTAACAATATGGGTGCGAGTCTCTTCTCCCAAATAACAAGCAATAGGAAGAGAAGAAATAACCTCAGGTTGTGCCAGGGGAGCTTTGTCTTGGGTATTAGGAAAAATGTCTTTACAGAAAGGGTTGTTAAGCTTTGGAAAAAAATGCTCAAGGAAGTGTTTGAGCCACAGTCCCTGGAAGGACATGGAACTGCTGGAGCGAGTCCAGAGGAGAGCCATGAAGATGATCAGAGGGCTGCAGCAGCTCTGCTATGAGGACAGGCTGAGAGGGTTGGGGCTCTTCAGCCTGGAGAAGAGAAGGCTTCGAGGAGGCCTTAGAGTGGCTTTCCAGTATCTGAAGGGAGCCTACAGGAAGGCTGGGGAGGGACTATTTACAAGGTCTGGTAATGTCAGGACGAGGGGGAATGGGTTTAAGCTGGAGGAGGGGAGATTTAGACTGGATGTTAGGAGGAAGTTCTTTACAGTGAGGGTGGTAAGACACTGGCACAGGTTGCCCAGGGAGGTTGTGGATGCTTCCTCCCTGGAGGCATTTAAGGCCAGGCTGGATGAGGCCTTGAGCAACCTGCTCTAGTGGGAGGTGTCCCTGCCTATGGCAGGGGGTTGGAGCTGGATGATCCTTGAGGTCCCTTCCGACCTAAACCATTCTATGATTCTATGATGATTCTAAGCATTTAAAATACATGTGAATGTGTGCTTAGGAATATAGTTTAACAATGGACATGGCAGTGTTAGGTTAATTGTTGGTCCCAAAGATCTCAAAGGACTTTTCAAACCTAAATGATTTTGTTCTATGATGCATTCTGAAGCTGCATCCTGCTCTAGATGGGGCAGCCCTTCCACACATCCTCTCCTACTCAGAGATGCATCACTGATTTTTGCACATTTTAAGCATGCAGGACCTGACCAGTGTCTGGATATCAACAGTAATGTTTCTGATAGTCTTTAAGAGAGTTAAATGAGAAAAAAGACAGACAGCTGAAACAGCAAAAGGTCAAACCTGAGCTGACAATAATAAACTAAATGAAAATTTGCATGCAGCTCTGATGTTAATGCTCCTACACTTTTAATAACTGCCATAGGAGTCCTAATTACCACAGTAACCAGGAGGTCCCCTTGTTGTTTTACAATGGTAATGAGTGCAGCAAAACAGCTTCTATTAGCACTATGGCACAGTGGAGGCTCAAAATTTAATCACTGGTGCTTCAACTTCTACGTCTTCTATTGTGATCTGCTCTTCAAATAAGGCCTTCTTTTATCACAGTTTAGAAGCACAACTCATCTAATGTGCATTCATTCTAAAAGAGAAACAACCAAATTTGCATTGATTTCAACTTTTGTTCAGTGACATCACAGCAAGAATCTTCCAATTTTGATTTGTTTAATGTGATCGTGTACAAGGTTGGTCTGAAATGTGTAAGAGCTTAGGTCACTGTGACCTAAGCAGCAAAACAAAGAAAGGATACTTTTGCTTGAGGTTTTGGAGACACTGCTCTTGTTATTAGATGTGTTAGCTTGAAGCTAGCTAGAATGTTTTGGTGAGAAGAGTTAGGTTACAGGCTGTGAAAAAGAAAACAATGGTGATGTCTACTTCACTCATAGGCTTGCTGAGATGTATAAGAACAAGAATGTAAATATCGATAAGGCAGTCACACTCTATCCAGGCTGTGGGCTGCAATTCTCTCTCTAACCTAACCTGCCATCTTTGGGACTAATCCACCTGCTTCCTAACCCCCTGGCTGACTCTCAAAACTACCTTCAACATAAGGCAAGACCTAGGGTAAGATAGAGGGGTGGGAAGGAGATGGAAGGGTAGTTGGGAGCCCCTCCTGGGGACTCAGTTTCTGAGAGGGCTGTTGTGTTTCTGTACTACCTTTTAACTGGTATATTTCTGTACATAGCTGTACATATTGTAAATATCTGCTTGTATGTTGTGCTAAGCTGTAAATAATAAGCTGCATTCAGATTCCAGAGCCACTGAGTCTAGTCTGGGTGATTTCCAAAGTGGGGAGGGGGCAAGTAACACCCAAACCATCATACTAGAGGGTCTTTTAATTCTGCCATTGCTGAGGTCTAACTTAGCAAAGACTTGTGGCACTTTGGCTTTTTGTGGGAGCTATTTTATTTTGGTACCATACGAATGAGCAGTATGAGCACAACGCAAATAACCATAATTCATGATTTTAAAGAGTCAGAGACTTGTCAGGATTGGAAGGGACCTCAAAGATCATCCAGTTCCAATGCCCCTGCCATGGTTAGGGACACCTCAGACCAGATCAGGCTGCTCAGAGCCCCATCCAGCCTGGTCTTATAAGCTTCCAGGGATGGGGCTTCTACTACCTCCCCAGGCAAGCTGTTCCAATGTCTCACCACTCTTGTAGTGAAGAACTTCTTCCTAACATCTAATCTGAATTTACCCACTTCTAGTTTTGCTCCATTCCCGTTAGTTCTTTCCCTACCTGACATCCTAAAAAGCTCCTCGACAGCTTTCTAGTATCCCTCTTCAGATATGAGAAGGCCACAGTAAAGGCTCCTCAGAGCCTTCTCTTCTCCAGACTGAATGACCCAAACTCTCTCAGTCTGTCTTTGTAGGAGAAGAAGGCTTCTTTCAAACGATTTGATTTTGGACCAACACTATCATTAAGAAAGGGATCCTTTCTTTTGTTACAGAGCTGTCTGAAGTTTAAGATTTTGCCTACACATAAGGTTGTCTAAATGCAGTTTGGTTTACCTTTGCTGATTGTTTTTCATGCCAGCTGCTTCCATATTCTGCAATGTTTTGCTATTAATGATTTTATATGAGCTTTGCTATTTTGAGAGTACGAAAATGATGCAATTCCAGCTCTGTAATTAAGGGGCTTCAATGACCTCGTTTCTCTCAGCTGTTGTTCATGAGACAGGAAGGAAGGACACAAGCCACAAATAGAGAACAAAGGCTTTATTTATTGAAATCATCAATCCTCAGGGTTATTTAAATGCTAAAGCTGCAGTCCATCTACAAAGCATCTAAAGGAGAATCTGTGGATGTTTCCACAGCCTCAGAGTTTCCCTTTTGGTAAACTGTGTAAGAGCTGCAAATCTAATTTGGCAGCTCATCTTCCTTGTGCTTCCAAGTCAATAACTGTGCCCATTATAGAAGAAGGTGGGAAACTGAAAAAAATGTGGTACTGATACTATTGCCACAATATGGTGTGCAATGTCTGTGAGTCAGCACTCATGAAATGGATTTACCTACACACATTTGCCCACAGTGAGCTGGTTCACCACATAGCCCAGGTAAATGGGATTTCCACTGTAACAAACGCCCACGGGTGCATGCTAATTCTTTATTGATCTGCTTGACATGACTAATCAATATCTGTTACTGCAGGTGCACTTCTCTGCATCTCATGTTTGCATTTTAGTTTTTTTCCAGAATATCTAAAGTAGTCTGAAAGATGAAAGTGGCTGAGTGGACATTTTCAATTAAGAAAGGCAAAACGTGAAAGCAGGCAGTACCTCTGATGTGTAGTTTCTGCCTGCAATTCCAAATGTCATTTCCTAAAGTGTACATTTTATATGCTATGTTATGGATTAGGCTATGCTAAAATTTAGACATACAGTAAGTCACACTCAGAGCTCTATTTGCTTTACAGAAAATCTAAATTTGCCCTGCATTAATTTCTCATTATTCTAAAGACATCTAAGATTTATTAAGAGCGAGCTGAGTAACAGAAGAGAAATATCATTAAGCTGTGGCAAAAATCTGTCTGGTATACAAGGACGTACAACAGAGTCAGAAAACTGATAGAGAAGGTTTAGAAAGATGGAGCAAGGAATAACTTAAGAAAACTACAAGTTGGAGGAATTAGAGGTGTGTAACATATGAAGGAAACTCATAAACCCATGATTAACTAAGGGAAAGAAGACATACAATTGTTATGTGTTTAATAGAAACTGAATACCAAAGCTGGAGAAGCAAACTGAATTGCACTGGAGATGCACTAAAGACGAAAGATTTCTTTTGAGCTAAGAATAAATCACCTGTGGAACCAACTTGCCCAGAATCTCTTTCACAACAAGAAGGTTTGCATAATGAAAGCACCTTGGAAAATTTTCTCATCTATGCAATCACAGCTGCTTCAGCTATGAGCTGCAAATGCTACTGAAGTGTGACCATATGTTTCCTCTGTTCTGTACTCCTCCTAGACCAGCTGCTCTTACTAGCCAGTACTGGACCACCCATCCTTGCGATTAGAGACCGTCTTACAGATAAATATCATTATACAATACTGGAAAAGGAATGGAACAGGTAAATTGATTCTAATTCAAAACAAGTTGGGCACCATTAGGATCCTGCAGCCAGTTAGCTTATGCCCAGGAACGGATTTCAGTGTTCTTACAATATGGTAAAGAACATACTCAAAGGAAGTATTGAATATTGAATAATGAATTAAGTAATATTGAAGTACCTTGAGCAGCCTGCTCTAGTGGGAGGTGTCCCTGCCTATGGCAGGGGGTTGGAGCTGGATGATCCTTGAGGTCCCTTCCAACCTAAACCATTCTATGATTCTATGATTCTATGAAGTACATATTCAAGATGGCACAACTGATAGCAAGGATTAGATGAGAAATCAGGCAGTGCTATATTTTGTCTTTTGAACTTTTCTTGTTTTGATGAGAAAATCTCCACAAAGTCTTTCTAAATCAAGGAAGACTGAAAAAAATTAGATAGCAAATACATAAATTGTATGGCATATGACAAGAACAGGCACCATCTGATAAAATAACCAAACCATCACCTTATCATGCAGTTCAGGGAGTGGGAAACACTGACGATTCTGAAGGGGAAGACAGAAGTTGGTCTGATGTCAAAGTATTTGTCAGTATTTGGTGTGGAAATAGAAAGGCTGCAATTTCATTAAATGTTACTTTAATGTTTTCCAACTAACAGCTTAATCAATGTGCAGGAGGTGAAACTGAGAAACAGGTAGAAGAAAGCTGATTAGGACACGCACATGCATGTGCACACAGACACACACAGAAGCCAAGGAGAGAATGCAGCACTAAGTTTAGCATAATGGAACATGGCTTTGAAAATTTGCCTGCTACCTAGTAAAATACAGACTTAGGGAAAAAAATACTATGATGAAGATGTCAAATACATGTGCCACCAATTAATTTGAATAGAAATAGGGCTTTCTGTCTAAATATAGCACTGAAGAAAAAATTAGAGTATTGTGTACAGTTCTGGTGACCTCAACACAAGAAGGACGTCAAACTGTTGGAGCAAGTCCAGAGGAGGGCTACAAAGATGATCAGAGGGCTGCAGCAGCTCTGCTATGAAGGCTGGCTATGAGAGTTGGGGCTCTGCAGCCCGGAGAAGAGAAGGCTTTGAGGAGATCTGGTAGTGGCCTTCCAGTATCTGAAGGGAGTATACAGGAAGGCTGTGGAGGGACTATTTACAAGATCTTGTAATGATAGGATGAGGAGGAAAGAGGAGAAATTTAAACTAGATGTTAGGAAGAAATTCTTTATAGAGAGGGTGGTGAAGCACTGGAACAGTGCCCAAGGAGGTTGTGGATGCTTCCTCCCTGGAGGTGTTCAAGCCTAGGCTGGATGAGGCCTTGAGCAACCTGTTCTAGTGGGAGGTGTCCCTGCCTATAGCAGGGGGTTTGAACTAGACAATCTTTGAGGTCCCTTCCAACCTAAACCATTCTATGATGCCATACGCTCAGTGCAGGCCAGAAAGCCTGGTTTCAGGACCTTCAGCCAGTGTGATTAAGGGATGTTATTTTACTTTGCATGAAGTGCCTTTCATAAAAGAAGTCATTATAGAATCATAGAATCAACCAGGTTGGAAGAGACCTCCAAGATCATCCAGTCCAACCTATCCAAACTATCCATCCAGTCCAACCTATCACCCAGCCCTAGCCAATCAACTAGACCATGGCACTAAGTGCCTCATCCAGTGTTTTCTTGAACACCTCCAGGGATGGCAACTCCACCTCCCTGGGCAGCCCATTCCAAGGGCAAATCACTCTCTCTGTGAAGAACTTCCTCCTAATTATGTTTTCTTACTGCAGGTTGTGTTTTCAGGTCTGTCATTTAATATAATCTGTAATATTTGTTAAAATAATGCTTATCCCTCTCCTAAACGAGTAATAAAAAGATGCTGCACTCCTATTGTTAACTTGGACCACCAGTCTCTTTTGTAGCTATTAGCATCTGTGGAATCAGTGACTCATCAAATGTTTTCAGTGAATTCAGCAAATCTGCCTTGTCAGGGAAGAGCCATTTGAGATGATCAAGTAAAGATCACATCTAATATTGCTATAATAACACACTTACACAGTGACTGTAACGACTCTAGAAAAGGCATTAAGAATAATTGAGGAAATCACATGTGGGTTTAAAGTTTGTATATTTAATCACCTTGTTCTGTAATAGACTGCAATGTCTGCAATCCAGCCATCGTGTACATCCCATGATGAGAAAGGATATGGAACATTTTGGGAACTGCAAATCCAGGTTTCGTTATTTTAGCGTTGGGAAATGGGGGGAAATGATGAAAAAGAGAATAAATGGATCTATAATGTTTACACTAACGCTATTTTCTTAACTAACACCCTTGTGAATGAACATAGTAAATCTGAACAGTATCTGTTCTCACCATCTGTGCTCCAATAAGGATAGCAGGCACCAAGAGAGAATAGGATACTTAAGTATAGCAGGAGACATCAGTCTACTGCTTTTAGCATGAACTGGATTTTCAGCTTTTAGGTGCCTCGATCTTAATTTATGCTCTATTCCTAATTGAATTGTTTTGCTGACATGACTCTGAAGCCCAACTTCCTATGCCTCAGCCTTAATGTCTTCACATTTGATCGATAATGAATGTGTTTTACACATCATATATTGTTTGTGTCTTGTGAAAGACAAACCACATTACTATGGACTGCTACAGTCTGTTTGGACAGATGAGCTGTACTGACTAGAAAGAAATTCAGAGTGTTACCAGCTACTATATCATACTAGACTTTTATTCCTTTCCAAAGAAGATTTTCAATGACTCTCCTTTCAATGAACCAACATTTACCTAAAATTAAAGGTAGTTAACTGAGCAGTGGGGGGGAAAAAAAAAGATTATCTACAATCACTCATCAGTGGATAAAAATGGCAGTAAACAGCCTGAAATTAAACTTCTAAAATGAGAAATAAAACTGAATTTAATTTTGTGTGCAAGTAATTACTCTTCAGTTCTTGCTACTCTTGAGGCAAATTTCATTTTTGTTGCTACTGATATCAAAGAAAAAGAAAACAGCAGGCTGCTTCAGATCCCATTCTAGTGCTTTGTAAAATGTTAGGATGGAGCAACAACGGTGCAGGGAGAGCTAAACGCTCTCTTTTTTGTCAGCAGGGGCAGGAGGATCACAGAATCATAGAATATGTCTGCTCAGAAGAGACCTCAAAGATCAGACAGTTTAACCCTTGACCCAGTGTTGAAAGGTCAACACTAAACCATAAGCTCCAGGTCCACATGCCACTTGAACACCCCCAGGGATAGCACCTCTGCTATGAGGACAGGCTACAAGAGATGGGGCTCTGCAGCCTGGGGAGGAGAAGGCTTCAAGGATAAGGAGACCTTGTAGTAGCCTTCCAATATCTGAAGGGGGCCTACATGAAGGCTGGGGAGGGACTATTTACAAGGTCTTGTAATGACAGGATGAGAAGTAATGGGTTTAAATTGGCAGAGGGGAGATTTAAACTAGATGTTAGGAAGAAGTTCTTTACAGTGAGGGTGGTGAGACACTGGCACAGGTTGCCCAGGGATGCTGTGGATGCTCCCTCCCTGAAGGTGTTCAAGGCCAGGTTGGATGAGGACTTTAGTGACCTGTTCTAGTGGGAGGTGTCCCTGCCTATGGTGGGGGGTTGAAACTAGATGATCTTTGAGGTCCCTTCCAACCTAAACCACTCTATGATTCTATTCTATGTCCTGAATTTAAACATGGCCTTTGAAATTTCTTCATTTCATCCATTTTATAGCAAGGAAGAATAAAGTCAGTGCAGCTGAGACAGCTTCTCACAGGTTAATTTGTGCTATGACTCACCAGATTAAGAAATGACAATGTTTCTTCCAGCAAAAATGTTGGTAGTAGCATAGATGTCTAAATGAGTGAGAAAAAAAACGCCAGCAAGCAAACAACAAACCTAGGTAACAAACTCTTTCCCCCAAAAAACCTGTGCTTAAACAAAAAAGATGATATTTTTGTTCTGAGAAAGAATAATGCAGCTGTAAAACAGCAAAAGAAAAGAGGCTTTGCTCAGTGCCCTGGCCTGCTTCACAGACTTACCCTGTGTTACTTTGGATAGCTATCTAAATGAGAAAGCATTTCAGCCGTTCAGTCTGTTTTGCTGTTTGCTCAAAGCCTGACTCAATACAAGTATGAACTTAGAAAGAGCCTTCTAGAAATAATGAGGCAGAGTAAACCTCATTCATTTCGTAAATTCTGCTTTATAGCAGCAAGCTTCTTCACAGCCTTCAGACATTGCTTTCTTTAACCCCCTGAAATCACAACTGATTTTCTTCTTTGCACCCTCCTGGCTGCCAGGACAATTCTTAGTGTCACAGAGCACCTGCTAAGTGCAGGCAATAAGCAGGAACCACAGTTTTATCCATAGTTAGACCTGGAGACTGGAGATGTTAACTCTTTTGCAAGTAAGTTAGTAGAATTGCTCGGGCATGTCCTGGTACTGTATTTAGTTTGAAGCAACTGGTGTATCAGGGAACACAGTTAAAAGCAGATTAAAATATCCTATGCTTCACAGGATCACAGGATGCCAGGGGTCGAAAGGGACACAAGGAGATCATTGGGTCCAAAGCCCCTGCCAGAGCAGGACCATACAGTCTAGCTCAGGTCACACAGGAACGCATCCAGACAGGTCTTGAATGTCTCCAAGAAAGAGACGCCATAACCTCTCTGGGAAGCCTGTTCCAGTGCTCTGTGAACCTTAGAGTAAAGAAGTTCCTCCTCATGTTGAGGTGGAACTTCCTGTGCTGTAGTTTACATCCATTGGCCCTTGTCCTATCACAGGGTGCAACTGAGAAGAAGCTGTCTCCTCCCTCTTGACCCCCAGTCCTCAGATATTTATAGACATTGATCAGAATTTTTTTGCATGCTAGGATGCTGAGCAAGCCAAGATCACGCTGTTTAAAATGAGTAAATATTTCAAACTGCTTTCAAAATAATCACAGAATGTCAGGGCTGGAAGGGACCTTGAAAGCTCATCCAGTCCAACTCCCCTGCCAGAGCAGGATCACCTAGATCAGATCACATAGGAACACACCCAGGTGGGTTTTGGATATCTCCAGAGAGGGAGACTTCACAGCCCCCCTGGGCAGCCTGTCCCAGTGTTCTGCCACCCTTAGAGTGAAAAATTTCTTCCTCATGTTTACATGGAATTTCCTATGCTTCAGCTTCCACCCATTGCCCCTTGTCCTGAGCATCACTGAGCAAAGCCTGGCTCCATCCTCCTGGCACTCACCCTTTACATACTTATAAACATTGATGAGGTCACCTCTCAGTCTCCTCTTCTCCAAGCTAAAGAGCCCCAGCTCCCTCAGTCGCTCCTCATAAGAGGGTTGTTCCATTCAACCTGTGCTGGGCTCTTTCAAGCAGTTCTACGTCCCCCTTGAACTGGGAATGAAAGAGAATTGTGGGGAAAAGTTCCTGCTACTACATTTTTGGGGGAAAAAATTACCTCTGGATGGTTTCTAAACGATCTTGTAGTTGCTGCTACTTTCCCTCTTAGTTGTGAAGTCCAGCACTGCTGAGGAGGAAGAAAACTGTAACAGTGTTTAGTCAGAGCAAATGGAAACACAATTTGGGTAGTAGCTATGCATGAATAACAAGCAGACAGGGAATTGTCAAAGAATGATGCTGTAAAATGTATTTCTGAACCTTCCAAAAGCATAAGTTGTATGAAGAACTCCATATGTGGAGCAAATTTTAAATAACCTATCTTGCTCATAACATTTGAGATGTTGTCTCTAAGTGAAAATGTTCTCTGTGGCTGCAAACTAAGCCCCTGCTGACAATATGGGGAGAGCTTCCATATGTGCCTTAGGAATGCAGAGAATGAATGGGACTAACAAGTGACATTACTGGAGGACTGGAGGGCATGCCTTATGAGGAGAGGCTGAGGGACCTGGGGCTTTTTAGTCTGGAGAAGAGAAGACTGAGAGGGGATTTAATAAATGTTTATAAACATCTGAGGGATGGGGGTCAGGAGGCAGGGGACAGGCTCTGCTCACTTGCTCCCTGTGACAGGACAAGGAGCAATGGGTGTAAGTTGCAGCACAACAGGTTCTGTCTCAACTCAAGGGGGAACTTCTTGACTGTAAGGGTCCCAGAGCACTGGCACAGGCTCCCCACAGAGGTTGTGGAGTCTCCTTCTCTGTAGAGGCCTGTCTGGATGCATTCCTCTATGACCTGTGCTAAATTGTGTGCTCCTGCTCTGGCAGGGGAGTTGGAGTCAATGATCTCCTTGGGTCCCTTCCAACCCCTAATATCCTGTGATCCTGTGATTACTGCTCAAGAGGAGCCCAGTCAAGCATCTAAACTGTAGCCATTGCTCTGTTGATGGCATGGTCTCAGCATGATATTCCCACCTTGTTTTCTAGGACTGGCCTTTTCCAAGGCTAAAGAGCTCTTTCAAGGATTTCCAAACACAAATGACGCATCTGAATTGAGAATCTTAACTTGTGAGAAGAGGAACAATCTTCTTCAAAATGCAGTTTCTGCACAAGTTGACTGGTAAGAAGCTATAGATCCCTTGGACATGACTTACCTTTCTTCTTGGTGATCAATGGCACAATGTCCACCTGGCAACCGGTGACAAGTGGGGTTCCTCAGGGGTCAGTGCTGGGACCAGTGCTTTTTAACATCATTGTCAGTGATATAGACAGAGGAATTGAGTGCATCCTCAACAAGTTTGCAGATGACACCAAGCTGTGTGGCACAGTTGACTTGCTGGAGGGCAGGGATGCCATCCAGAGCGACCTGGACAGGCTGGAGAGGTGGGCCCAGGCCAACCTCATGACGTTTAACAAGGCCAAGTGTAAGGTCCTGCATCTGGGTCGGTGCAATCCCAGGCACAGATACAGGCTGGGTGATGAATGGCTGAGAGCAGCCCTGAGGAGAAGGACCTGGGGGTCTGGGTCGACGAGAAGCTCAACATGAGCCGGCAGTGTGCACATGCAGCCCAGACAGCAACCCTGTGCTGGGCTGCATCAAGAGAAGTGTGGCCAGCAGGGCAAGGGAGGGGATTCTCCCCCTTTACTCTGCTCTCCTCAGACCCCACCTGGAGTACTGTGTGCAGTTCTGGAGCCCCCAACACAAGAAGGACATGGAACTGCTGGAGCGGGTCCAGAGGAGAGCCACGAAGATGATCAGAGGGCTGCAGCAGCTCTGCTATGAGGACAGGCTGAGAGAGTTGGGGCTCTTCAGCCTGGAGAAGAGAAGGCTTCGAGGAGACCTTAGAGTGGCTTTCCAGTATCTGAAGGGAGCCTACAGGAAGGCTGGGGAGGGACTATTGACAAGGTCTGGTAATGTCAGGACGAGGGGGAATGGGTTTAAGCTGGAAGAGGGGAGATTCCGACTGGATGTTAGGAGGAAGTTCTTTACAGTGAGGGTAGTAAGACACTGGCACAGGTTGCCCAGGGAGGTTGTGGATGCTTCCTCCCTGGAGGCATTTAAAGCCAGGCTGGATGAGGCCTTGAGCAGCCTTCTCTAGTGGGAGGTGTCTCTGCCTATGGCAGGGGGTTGGAGCTGGATGGTCCTTGAGGTCCCTTCCAACCTAAACCATTCTATGATTCTATGACTCTATGATTCTATGAAGTAGGTACCTTCTATGAAGGTAGCTCTTCTTCGTGAGTTACCTTTCTTCACAAGACAGAGCCTACCACTGAATATCAAGGAGCATGTTAGGAGAAATTCTTATTATCATCGTTTCAGGGTAATTTTTTTTTTAATAAAGGTTGTAAAGTGTGATTCTGGGTTTTGTTAATTATTTCTTTAAGGAGCACTATCAAGGATAAAGCCAATTTGGCAAGATCAACAATCCCAGATGCTGCCAATGTAAAAACCACAACAACTGATCAGAAAATACCCCCTATGAATTAAAATACAGAGTAGAGGCAAACTGAGGAAGAAAGAATCTCTAGTTTTTTTAATTGTTAGCTTCTAGTGTAGTTCAGGTAAATGACAGAAAGAGCATAGCAAAAGTTGCTGCAGCCATTCCATTAAAAAAGAATTGAACTCAGTGAAAATTTTGGTGTGCTTAACCCCAGCAACAGAGGTGTGAATTCTGCAACGAAGCATTTGCTAACATTTTCCATTTGAGACAAAATCCTGTTCTGTAAGCAATAATGTCACCTAGCACAGAGTGGTTTTAATTAGTGAATATGACTATTCCTGAACTTAATTATAGTCTAAAAAAACCACCAACAACTTACGTACACAGGAAAAAATTATATTGGATTGTAAAGCTTAATTGAAAATCATAAAAATAGAGCTTGATTTAAATTGTAATGTAAAGCTCTTTTCACACCTGAAAAATGAACAGTGTGGTTCTCTGGGAAATTAAAGTTTGCCATGTTGCTGCAGTCAGGAGTTTGGATAAAGCTTTGCTTAGGATGTTACATTAGTATCTTCTGATGGAAAAATCCCATTTCTGATCATTAAATATTTTGAAAAAATCAGTTTCACTGATAAAGAGTGTGGGGGGTGGGGGTAGTGTATACCTCGTTAGTTGAATGTCAGTTGAAATTCTTTGTTTAGNAGCTCCCCAGCAGGCAAAGCAGAAGAGCACAGCCCAGCACCAAGTGCCCAAGCGAAGTGCAGAGCAAAAGTGACTTTATCTTTTGTTTTGCCTTTCTTCCTCACACATCTCAGCAAGAATGTGAGGGAAGTAGACACCATTGTTTTCATTTCTCAGCCTATGATCTAATTCTTCTCACCAAAACATTCCAGCTATCTTCAAACCAGCACAAGGAAAAATAAATCTATCTTTTGCCATTGCTTTAAAAATCACATTTCTTTCCTTTCTTAGGACTTTGCCTCTGGTGAGTTTCCATAGGGATCTTTTGAACTGGCATCTTTGTGGAAACACAAACTGCATGATATTCTGATTATTGTAACACCTCAGCAAACCTCCTCCAGATAAGTGACTGAGTCACTTACTGCACAGAATCGTAGCATACTTCTGGTTGGAAGAGATCTCAAAGATCATCCAGTCCAACCCTCAACGCAGCACTGAAGAGTCAGCACTAAACCACAGCCCTAAGAGCCAGACGCACTCTGTTTAAACACAGAGATGTTTGCTCCATCACTGCCCTGGGCAGACCATTCTAATGTTTGATAACCCTTTCAGTAAAGAAATACTTTCTAACATCTATCTGGAACCTCCCCTGGTGCAGCTTGTAACCGTTTTGTCCAGTCCTGTCACTTGCCACCAAGGAGAAGAAGCTGCCTCCCTCTTCACTCCAACCTCCCCCCTCACTCCAACCTCCCCTCAGGTGGTCATAAAGAGCAATGAGGTCTCCCCTCAGCCTCCTCTTCCCCAAACTGAACAACTTCTTGTAGGTCATGTGCTCCAGGCCCTTCATGGGCCGCATTGCCCTTCTGTAGATAGGCTCCATCACCTCAGTGTCCTTTATCTAGTGAGGGACCCAGAATGGAACACAATAGGTGTGGCCTCACCAGTGCTGAGTACAGGGAGATGTTCATATCCGTCTTCCCACTAGCCACAGTGTTTCTAATACAAGCCAAGATGCCAGTGGCTTTCTTGGCTGCCTGGGCAAGAAATAAACTTTATTTGGAAAATTTACTTGGAAATAAATAGAGAAAACAAAAAAATTCAGAATTGCAAGATCTGTTACAAAGGTAAAGGCTAATTTGACCTGAGTTGACAGTTTCAAAGTCTTTCCATGTTCATTCATGATCTAGAATAATCTTCTTTTTGTTCCTTGACACAGTTTTACAATGTCCTCATCTTTACCAGCATCAATTTTGTCTGGAATTATTTTTATTACTTTATACATGACAAAACTGATTTAGATAGTAATGCACAAACAAAAATCAATAATTTGGTTTAGTCTCTTTTTTTTTTTGCACAGTCTAGGTGGGATAGGCAACATGGAAATGAAGTAACAACACCTCTGAACATGATGCATAATGACATATCTCTTATGATAGAAGCTATTAGCCAACAGGTTCCTTTCTGAGATTTGCTTTTTAGCTGTTCCTAATTGAGGTGAGTTGGTCCCATAGGGCTGCCAAGGTCCCACCCAGTCACTCATCTAATTCCTCCTCTCAGTGAGATGGGAATTAGGGAGTCTTGGTGGTTATGTTGCTGCTGATGCACCACCATGATGGCTGTCAGCACTTGCTGGTATTTGACACATAGCAAGTCTACAGCAGAAGGATTCTCTCTGATGTCAGGCAAGGTAGAACACTCTTTAGTCTACACCCACAACAGCTACATCAAAAGCCTACCAGTGCCCAAGAGCCTACCAGTGCCCTGGTGGTTCCAGTCCTTAGAACCTTCCCTTGTAGCAGTCTATACTGAGGATACATGAAGCCTCTAGGCCAGTCACAGTAGGATGCTTTTGCCACTCATTCCCTGTCAGGCTTAACTCAGCCTCCAAATGCTGACTGTTGGGATCCCCCAGCCACTCAAATTCCAGCTGTTTTCTCCCCTTTTACACCAATGGCATTAGGAGACAGTCTGTGTGGTGTCCACCAAAGCCATATAATCACATGGGTCTGTTGTGCCATCGAAATCATACAGCTCAATAAACCTGGTTGCCTCTTTCACAGAATCACAGAAACATTCAGGTTGGAAAAGACCTTCAGGATCACCAAGTCCAACCTATAATCCTACTCAACAAGATTCACCTTAAACCATATCCCTAAGCACCACATTCAAACCACCCTTAAGCACATCCAGGGTCAGTGACTCCACTTGGCTGAAGGCAAGAACCTTTTATTCCTGCCACAGCATGCATTACTAGATTCACATAATTACAAACCAAAAGTCCTTTCACCAGCTGCTTATAGTACAAGAAGTAATGTCTCTTTAGCACAGACCAGATGATCTTTTGCCAAGTGCTGTATCACTACCAAAGGGTTGTGTTCCTGTTCAGATAGGAAGTCTCAGACTGTTGAAGGTGAAAATCATCCTAGCTGCCCACCCAAATTTGCTCGAGCATCTTGCCACTCATCATTCAGCTGATTCAGGTGACATCCCTATGTGCCATTCCCAACCAAATGATTAACCTTACAAAAAGCCAAAATCAGGTTCATGATACACAACATAATGAGCATTCTGGGATGTTCAAGAAAGTGAACGGCCCTTGTAGCACGGCAGGAAATATCTAGAGCAGAAGAGAAGGGGAGATGCCATTCCTTATTTCCCTTCGAAGGTCCAAGAAGTGGGGAATGGTGTAATTGTTAATTGTCTCCACAAGATGGTTCTCAGAGTACTGGGACAGCATCAATACCGGGTCCAAGAAACAGATTAGGCTCAAGGCCAGTGCTTTCATCTTAGCTCTCCCAGGCAAAATAAAACAAAGTGATAAACAGCATAGCAAGCTGCAGGAGTCATTAATACACCCTGAAATCTGATCTACAGCAAGAATGGGAGCATACCACAGACCAGGTGAGGGAGCAAACAAGCCAGGGTCAAAACTAAACAGGTCAACATTACAGCCAGCAACAGCAGGTAATGACTTGCCAAGTAAAAGCTAAACAGGGACTGCAAATTTAAATTCACCCTAGCACACTCTGATCAAATCTATTGTTATCATGAACCCCTTGTGCCCCATTCTGTGCCAAAAAGGACTGTGATAGTTTGACTCCAACCAGCAGCTAAGCTCCCATCAGCCACTTATTTCCTCTATCACAGCAAGATGAAGGAGAGAATCTCAAAGGCAAAAAGAAGAAAAACTCAGTATAAAGATAGTTTAATAAGTCAAAGGAATGAGAATAAATGGAAACTAGCCCCAAAAAAATATCCAAGTGATGCAAAGGCAATTGCTCACCACCTCCCACTCGCAGACAAATGCCAGTCACTAAGCAACAGCTTAGAGTTGTTGCTGTGTACTTTGGAAAAACTACACTTTCCTCCACCCAATTTTATGTGTGAGCATGGCACTATATCACATGGAGTACCCATACAATACCTGACCCTACCCACTTGGTTAAGTGGGGCCAGCTGACTCAGTTGTGTCCCCTTGCACCTTCATGGCTATTTGCCAGTAGCGCACCATGAGAAATAAAAAGGACCTTGACACTGTGCAAGCCTTGCTCAGCAATAGCTGAAACATCCCTGCCATAGTAGACATCTTTTTAGGCACAATTTTAAACCACAAGCTGTTATGAAGAAAATTAACTCCATACCAATCAGGTCAAATAAAGTAGCAGTACCTGAAATGCTCTGTTAATCAGCCTCTGCCCAGAGGTTTGGTTTGGTTTTGTGGCTGTTGTTTTTGTTGAGGTTTTTGTTTTGTTGTTATCAGAAATCATAAAAAACTTTGAAATAGGTAACTGATGAAGGTGAATATTTCAGCAATAACAAAATAAGGAAGATGTTGGGTTTCCCCCAGATAACCAGTGTCTTGCAGATAATTTCTTTGCGTTGAAGACAGGAAATAAAACCTGGATTACCAGAGATATGATTGTGACCTAGGAGAAGAGAAAGTGAGGAAATGCTAACAAGCAACACAATTAAATCACAATTACAGCTACCAACAGCAAATTGGTTCAGGATCCATGTCAACAAAACAAGGATGAGGCAGAAGAGTAATCAAGGACAGCGTCCTGGATTAACACAGCCCAGTCTCACAAGCCCCTGTACTCTCACTCAGATGGGAGGGAAAGTAGCACAAAAAAACCCCTCTGTGTTGAGATCAAGAGTGTACTGAGAACATATTCTATACAATAACTTTAGTAAAAGCAAAAGTAGAAGCAGAGGTCAACGATAAAAGAGTTCCCTCTGCCTAGGCATGCAGCAGTCTGCACAGTGAAAAAGGCCAATGCCCCAAACCCAGAAAGTGGAAGGAACAACTGGTAAAGGAATCTTCTCATGTTACATCCTGAACTTCAATCCTTGTGCTACTTTGCTCCAGCCAGCACTGTCATTCTGAAGCTGGCATGACAGCAGCATGGTATTGAATATTCACATCAACAGTGTAGTAGGTTAAGGCTTATTGGAAAACTCCCACAAGAGAAACTGAGACTCATGAAAGTTCAGTGCAGAGTGTAAATAAATTAGAGCATGAAATGTAAAAGAACAATAATGATAACATCTGTACCATCCATTGGTTTGCTAGGAGGGATAAGAGAGCAATGTATAAACAGTTTCTCACTCTTTGTTCCCTTTGCCTTCTGCCCTCCACCTCCTCCACTGCTCCTCCGTGCATGGCCCAATATTAACCTTGACTGAACCGATAACATGTGAGATCTCTCTGGCAGGAGAGAAGAAGGTGGAGCTGGATCCTTCTGGGCTTTCATTGTCCAGGGGAGGAAGATTAGATTTCTGTATTAGTTTTAGATTGCAATTAATTGTATGTAATTGTAAATGCAGGTAAGTATATTTTGTATATACACTTGTATCTTACCATAAAACACAGCTTTACTTCCAAACTTTCTGAGCTAGTCTGGCGATTCCAATTTTATTTGGGGGGGTAATTTCTCAACTCACCACAAACAGATTCAACTCAACTCATTATAGACAGCAAACATAAACCAGAGAATTAAAGGCCTTTATGAGAGTAACATTACAGGGGGGTAGGGAGATAAAGTTTGTGAAAAGTAGACTTGCAACAGCAAGCTGAACAGCAAGTTCAGGAAAGCAAACTGGCAGTGTGCTAAATATATTTGATGCTGGAAAAGGGGATGAAGAGCAAAGAGAAGCAAGATTGCAAAATATATATTTTTTTTTTATTTTTTTTTAAGAAGAAAACAATGTTAAATCAAGAGACAGAGGAAGAGAAGCTGAATTATTACAGAAAATTTCAAAGCAGAATATAACCAGGGCAACAGCTTGAGCTAGAGGAAGGAAAAGATAGGAGTAGGTAGGATCGTAAGTCCATTTCAAGGAGTAAAATGACTATTTCATAGAGAATGGCTCAAAATAGATATACATCTGATGTTAAAACAGTGATAGAAAAACTGAAGAAGGATTCTCCAGCTGTTGATCTGGATATTCTTTTTACATTTTGCTGTCTGGAGTTTTGTCAGTACTAGACACAAGGAAACTCACTGATGGATGACAGTTGATGTGTCTTAATGTGGTTTCACACTGCTCTTGATTGTACCAGCATCTAACACACATTTATCTTTTGAGAGAGTGATTTGCCATTGGAATGGGCTGCCCAGGGAGGTGGTGGAGTCACCATCCCTGGAGGTGTTCAAGAAAAGACTGGATGAGGCATAGTGCTATGGTCTAGTTGATTGGACAAAGCTGGGTGCTAGGTTGGACTGGATGATCTTGGAGGTCTCTTCCAACCTGGTTGATTCTATTCTATTATATTCTATTCTATTATTTTTAAGCTTGTAGATAGCTATTGTAAACTTGCAAGAGTAACAGTCTGACTCATCTGTGCATTCATTTCAGTGCCCTTTAAGAAATTATTAGAAGTAGCAGATATCACATTCTTCTACTTTTATTTCTATGAAAGATAGCGCATACACATCACTTCAGGCAGGGAAGTGTATGAAAGTCAGTGGAGAAAGAATAAATCATTTCTGAAAACTTGTTATCCAGTTAGAAGCTCAACCTGATAATCTGCATTATGTTTTTGATCCCTGTTCCTCTGTTTGAGTAATTACAGTAAGTAATTCTCTCTTCCAGGCTGGAATCTCATGTAACTATACTCCTGACTCACTTGTGAGCCTAACTGCTTACCACTGACAGCAAAGGATTAAGCATCTGACCTCAGATGTCAAATAGACATTTGACTGTTTAACTTTTGTCTTCTCAGACATTGTAAAGTATCTCCCAGAAGAAAAGGTTTCACATGGCAAAGACATTAGGTAAGAAGTCGAGAATGTAAGAGCAATTGAAAATTCAAATACTTCCAAAATAACATTTGTTTAAAACATAAATTGAGCAATAGTTAAATTGAACTTCAATAAATGAATAAAATTGTATTCAAGCAGTTTAGCTAAGGCTACCAACTGACTAGTAAGCTAATTCTGATCTGCAAGGAAAACCATAGGGANATGGATGGCAAGTCCACCACCTCTCTGGGCAGCCCATTCCAATGGCAAATCACTCTCCCTGTGAAGAACTTCCACCTAACATCCAGATGGTCTTGGAGGTCTCTTCCAACCTGGCTGATTCTATGATTCCATGAAAATGTATTTTTATTACTTTTTGGTTAACTAAAGCTAGCAAAGCAATCTAAATTAGGTCTTGATTAAAAAATCACCTTTAAGAAAAAACTGAAGGTGGGGAAATAAAAATATTGCAATACTGAACAAACAAAACAAATACTGACATGTTCTTGCCAGGAGGAAAAAAAAAAGGAGCTTGAGTCACAGGCTGAGTACCTACAAGTCCCATTTTTTCCTTCTCATAACAACATCAGAGGTACTATGGCTCTAAGTGTTCCCTGATAGCTCACAAGATCTCTGGATGCAGTGCTAACAGTACATCCAGGATTCATCCATCCATTGATTAAACCACTCAAGCAGTGACTGTTAAAAATCATGTAACCAGAGGGTGAGATTGATATGCTGAAAAAAAAAATTCAAAACAAAAGAGCTAAAAAAGTATTTTTGTTAATAAAATTTCTCTGCCTGCACAAGATGCTCTCAGGAGACATCTACAAATCCAGCTTTACACTTCTGTTCCCAGGTTACTAATGATGAAAGAAAACTGACGCTGTATCAGGTAGAGAAAAACTCTTCTTATCAGTATTTACTGCTCTGACCTATGCACCTGCTACTGCTTGGACGTCTAACACTTACCCTCCGGGGACTCTTGTTAGGAAGGTGTTATTTTCTCAGTTTCTGTCCTCTTTTCTGTGCATGGAAAATTCCTTTCTCATGAACTTATCATCTCATCTGTCCTGGCTCCTGGGAAAAGCCCCAGTGCATAACTTGAGCTAGGTCACAAGCTGGATTTTGTAAAACTACTACCATGGAGGTGAGAAATGATTTACAGCTCCTTCATGAAATAACAGAATCATTTCTATTAGAAGAGACCTTTAAGATTATCCAATCCCACTGTTAACCTAGTGCTCTCCCCTAAACCATTCCTGTTTAGAGGAGATGGCTGACAAGAAAAACCTGAGGTAATTCTAACGTGTAAGCCAAGTAGAAAGTTAGAATGAAGATTATCCATTATTATCCTTTTGAACTTTTCCTTTCTTATTTTGCAGGTATGTTGTCTACTTTTCAATTAGGAGAACACTTTGTAACACTTACCAGGTTGGTAATCCTCATGACAGACATTTCCTCAAACCCCATCACTTTTTCTCTTCCAACTTGAAAGTCTCCAAGAGAAATGACTTGTCTCAGCATCTCAAACTTGGACAGAAGTGTTTCTGGAGACAGTTATTGGAATATATTATGGTCATTAGCAACTGAAGCTTCTTAATTTTCCCTTTATTGTGCTTACTTTTTGCTTTCTAAAGAAAAAATATAAGGAAGATTTTATGAGTCTAAAGACAATACTAACAAGAACAGTAAAAAGTAATCCTGTAGTGTATTATGCCTATTAATTATCACAAATTATCACACATTATGTGTTTTATCTGCATAAAAACCCCAAGTATTGGACATTTATTTTACTAGCAAATAATCTCTTTTACTATTCAATAACTTTACACTTGAAAAACAACAACAAACCAACACATCAGCTTGTGGGCACAAATCAGCCTTAGAAGGGAGTAAAGGAGAGCCTTAGTAACACTTCAAGTGGATTAATAATAGATCTCATTGTCATTTTGCCATTTGGCATTCTTTTGAAACATATATGGTGACCTCTCTGAGAGTCACATTTAAACCTGACGAGGCATTGCTGAGGTAACTGCAATGCCCCATTTCTGCTTCCCTTCAATGATGCCTCAAATGGGAAATGTAGCATTTTAGGGAGCTGTTTGCTCTGAAGACGACGTTGGCTGTCCTGTGGGAAGACGAAGATTGTATTACATGTATTTTAAAAGGCATAAAAAATAGTCTTCATTTCCTAGCTTACATCTGTTTGTGCTCACACAATGTATCTCCTTTTCAAGACTAAGCATAAGCAATTGCCAGATACATAATTGAAGAAGAGCAATGCAATGAACAAGTGTCATGTGCAGAAACAGTGAATTCACAGACAGTGTGTTGTGTATGGAGCGTGTGGGGGGTGAAAGATGAAAGTGGAATCCTGAATCATGGAGCTTACAGATGGATCTGAGGCTTCAATAATGCACACTGATAATTTTGTCAAAGTCTTCAGCAGTTGCTAAGAATTTTCTACAAGGAGGCACAACAATGCTGTATTTCAAATGAATGTTTGCAAGTGTAAAAATTTCAGTGTTGGTATTCCATCAAACATTGGTTAGCTGGAAGCTTCAGCATTCTCATTTTATCCAACATTTGGCAAAGTTGAAACAACATAACTTTTCACAAACTACCTTGATCATATGTCTTTGGAGCTCCTCAAGGACCTCCTCTAATAGTCACATGAAAGGCAGAAGGGATTTTTTTTTTTTTTTAAAGAAAAAAAAATTGGTTAAACTGAGATCTACTTTAGATTGAGATTTTAGATGTCACAAGCAAATGCCTGTCAGGAGTCTTGGTTCTCTCAGTTCAATCAATCTTTATTGTGCTGTGTTTGATCACTATAAAATGCAAAGAATTGGAAAAAGTCACTTGGCTTCAATGTATGCTTTCTAGACTCATAATATTAAGTTGTATACAATTGGCCATATCCTCTGTGCTCATGGAATAATAGCAGTAATAAGAAGTATGCATTCAGATTTACCCTGTAGTTATTACTTTGATCATCTCATGAAGAGTACTCAATTGCTGAGCAATAATGACTGCTAGCAATTATAGTTGGTGGATTTTTCTGTGTGGCTTGAAGCCAGGATTTTCTATATATTCTATTTGATTCCCTGAGCTCTCATCTTCATCCTCTGAAGAAAACTTCTGAAAAGCAAAAGCCATTAAATATTGACTACTACTAAACTATAATAGGGCAGAGCTCTGGTTAGGTTATTTGTATCCTTCCAAATTATTCTATGCGATTAGTTCAAACTGAAGACAGTTGCTGTGAAATATAGATTGCAATAAATTTGATGAAGGTCAGAGCCATAATTTAGTAACAAATGGAAGTAAAGGACACCAAATAACTGTTTATTTATTTTATTTTTTTATCTGAAGGACTTTATCACAGAAATAAGGCCATAGCTGCATCTCATGCTCTCTTTTATGAGTCTGCAAGTAACAGCAAACTTCACAACACCACAAATGGAAATAGAAAAAAATCCTGAATTGTCATAATTAAAAAAAGGAGGAGCCTTCTTACGGTTCCCCTTGCATTCCTTACTGTTTCTATTGTCTCTTTTCACCACCTCTCTCATGTCTCCAAGCACATCAAGGTCATTGTGAGTTTCTATTTTTTTATTTTGATCATTTTGTACATTCATTTTTATGTACGTTTCAGGAGAGGTATCTCCATTTTCCAACCATCTGGTGCACTGGGAAATCCAGCAGCATTCAGCTCCTAATGATATAAATAAGAAAAGTGATAGAAGGGAGCAAAAAAAAAGTAGATATCATTATTAACGATAGAGACTTGCAAATTCTCTTTCATGAACATTTGGTGAGCTTCTGTCGTTAAGGATTTCTGAAGTGTTTATTCAGTAAGAGATCCCTTTCATGCCACTGCTATGGTTTTTTTTTCTGCTGTAAAATTAACAAGTAGAAATATCTTACATCCTATTCCCTATGATGAAGTAAGGTGCATCATTGTGACTTAAAACGAAGATGCAAGAAGTGAGAAGTCATAAAAATAGATACCTCAAAAAAAATCCTCTGGGTTTTGTTTTATTTTGCATTCATTGTACTGAATTGAAAGACATTGTAGTAGCCAAGAAATTACATCAGTTTTCAGACAATAAAATAAATGAGGCTAAAAACAAAGTCACAAATGTTTCTTTAGTAAGTTGATCCCTGAATTTGTTTGAAACGGGTTCTTAATGACTTCTGCATAACATTTCCTTCCATAACTACTTCACCTCATGAAGGTACATTTCTTGTTATTTGAAAATTGTAATTCTATAGTAATAACTCAATATTTAAATGTATATACAAAGTGCTTTGCTTTTTTAAATGAGGCAATGCTAAATGATTTAGAACTGGAAGAACCAGGACAGAACACAGACACTTGAAAATCACGACTGTCTTCAATCAGTGCTGGAGTAGAGCAGTGTAATATCCAGGCACTGATACCATTATTTTGAGCTTTTCTATCAAAGGCTTGCTATCTAATGGTAATAAATGCAATGCTAATTCTTTGTGGGCTAGACTCAGTCAAAACACTTTGGCAAAAACAGTGCTGTGTAAAGTACAGACATATGCAAGTGAAGCTTGGAAATACCTTTTCTGAAGCCATTAGTGAAGATACTGTTCTGTAATCTGTTAGAGCTTTTCCCAATTGCTACAGAAGTTCAAAGTGTGCAGAATGTTGAATGTGTTCACTTTCTTGCCAAGATCCAATCCTGCTACAGCCAGGTGTTTACAGATTAAGAAAAAAAATTGTTTTAACTGAAGTTTAAACTTTCTTTAGTAACAGTAGTATATCGAATTGTTTCACAGATCTATTTTCCACTTCTTGTTTGGGAAAATGCCTTTGTTTCATATTGGCTTTCTTCCTACAAAAATAATTTAAAGTCGACTTTCAGGAAAAATAAATGAATGTAACATCTACCCATTTTTTTCATTATAAATATATGAAGTGTCTGACATGCTAAGTGGAGGATATAGGGCATAGGAAATAAGATATGGTAACTGAGACCATCTGTCTCACTAAATATAAAGCACATTTGCCAATGGCTTACAGTCTCTGATCTCAGTGCGGTTCCAAAATCTGACCATTCAAGTAGAGGAAAAATTGTCTGATGCATGACAAGAAAAATTTAGGTGAACTCATTCCAAGACAAGTAGAACATGTTCTTAAATTCTTTCAGAGCATGTGGAGAAGCAGAAGAGCAGAGACAAGTGCAAGAATACCTGATCCTTTTATGGTTGCTTCTGATGTTTGACTCTCCTGACACCTTACACAGCTGACCTGGCAGTAACTCTGGTGACAATCTAGCCTATGGGGTAGAATTATTTTCTTGAAGCATTCATTACTGTCATTCCTGCTTTCATATCCATTAAGACAACTGCTAGTCTGACACAGGCAATCACAGCTCACTGTTCTAGTGCCATCAGAGTACCATTAGATTTGATACAGCACCATAAAGAACTAAATTCAAGAGCAATGTCCTAAACATTTTTCTCCTAGCATTTAATTTGCTGTCAATTATATGGTGAATAACTACAAAATAAATTGCAACACTCAAATGCTATGTGTTCCTTATAATCAGTACATTTCACTAAATACATGGCCACCCTCACAATGTCATCATCTACAGTACTGCTGCTTTGCACTTGCAAAATTCCTAATTTATTGAGTGGTAGCTTCTGACAGTAGGTGTGGGTTTACTGCTGATGGTTTGCTTTGACTCCAATTGGTTGCTATTAGCTCTTTCTAGTCACATGAAAAGAAGGAAACACAAGTGGTTATTCAAGTAGAACGTGCATAAGTGCATGCAGTACTGTGCTGGGTTAACACAGCCTGCTCTTACAAGTTCTGGTACCCCTGCAAAGATGGGAGGGAAAGTAACTAAAAAACCAACTACCAAACAAACAACAACCAAAAAAAATAGAGTTTAGATAAAGAGTTTACTGGAAGCTACACAATGTACAACTACCTTAATCTACTTGCAGAAAAATGCAGCAAATAGCAGAAACAGCAGCAGAAGCCAGTTACAAAACGTTGTCCCCCACCCCAGCATACAGCATCCAGCCCAGTGGAAAAGACCAGCATCCCAAAAACTGGAAGCTGGAAGCAGCAGCTGGAACAGGAATTTTCTCATGTTACAATCTGACCTTTGAGCCCAACCAGCACTTTGATTTTGAAGCTGGCATGACAGCAGCATGGTATTGAATGTATTCATTAGTAGATTCATCTCAGCCCATGACAAGTACATATAAGCTGTGCATATACAGTCATAGAATCATAGAATCATAGAATGGTTTAGGTTGGAAGGGACCTCAAGGATCATCCAGCTCCAACCCCCTGACATAGGCAGGGACACCTCCCACTAGAGCAGGTTGCTCAAGGCCAAATTAACATGTGTTTTCTAAATAACACACAAGTGCATATATACTGCAGATAGGCAACACATGTACTATATATACATTATATACTTTATGTACAGTACATGCTATATGCATACTGTAGCTTGTATACTATAGATGCTATCTATAATATATATAGCATGTACATATACATGTACTATATATCTATTAAACAGCGTCCCTGCAGTACTGATGTTAGCCATATGAAAGTATAGATGAGTCTTGTTTTTCTGTAAATAACAACATCTGTTTGAATGTCTTATCACAGGAAGTTCCACCTCAACATGAGGAGAAGTTTCTTTAATATGAGTGTGACAGAGCAACAGAACAGGCTGCCCAGAGAGAATAGAACAGAATAGAATAGAATAGAATCAACCAGGTTGGAAGAGACCTTCAAGATCATCCAGTCCAACCTAGCACCCAGCCCTATCCAGTCAATTAGACCATGGCACTTTGTGTCCTTCTTTGGAGATTTTCAAAGCCAACCTGTATGTGTTCCTGTGTGGCCTGTTTTAGGTGATCCTGCTTTGGCAACATGGTTTGTGATGCATATACTGGCCCAAAGTTGTTACTAAGGAATCAAGGCTACTGTCTTATGCAAAAAGAATGAACTGAGAAGGTTGCTTCAGACTAAATCCCCAAAAAATGTTGAAGTCTGTTTTTTTTCTTTTAAAGACATAATTACATCTCTCATCTCATTTATTTTCTAATGAAAATGAAAGAAAAGTGTAAGAATTACAGAATCACAGAAATACTCAGGTTGGAAAAGACCCTCAGGATCACCAAGTCCAACTTATAACCTTACTCAACAATATTCACCTTAAACCATACCCCTAAGCACCACATCCAAACAACCCTTAAATACATGAAGGATTGGTGACTCCACCACCTCCTTGGGTAGTTCACTCTAGTGCCTGACCACTCTCTCCACTAAAAACTTTTTCCTAATGTCCAAAAATTAGGGCTGCTCTAATGAACATCTAAAAGAAACTCAAGAGAAAAAATGTGTAATGGTTGCCACATTAAAATTTATAATTAATTTAATGTCTTTAAATAAAATTAGCTTCAGAACGATTTTAAGGCATTCCCTTGCTCTTAATGCATTAAAATATGCAGCAGCATGTTGAAGCACCAGCAAAACTGATGCTCAAAAAAATCTGAGCTATTATTAAACAGGTTATTTGATTGATGGAGCACTTTAATGTAATTAATGAGTTACATTTTCTATGACATAGAATCATAGAATCAACCAGGTTGGAAGAGACCTCCAAGATCATCCAGTCCAACCTATCAACCCAGCCCTATTCAATCAACTAGACCATGGCACTAAGTGCCTGGTCCAGTCTTTTCTTATAAACCTAATTCAGGAATACACAGTTTTTGCAGCTTTTACCCAAAATTCTGTCAGAAGTTACATTTATTCAAAGCAGGACCTGCAGACTATACATGGCTGACGTTTCTATCTTGTCAGCACAGCCCAAAATTTATAATCTCTGCTTTCTGTCACAGGTTAGGCAGACAGGACAGTGACATACTAGATAAGACTACTATTATAAATTTGCTTGGCATCTCATTTTTCAGTCACCCCGATGGTTATTTTCATACATCTCCAATCCATCATTTACTGCTAAATCCAATTAGTTTGATTGGCAGATTTAGCTTCCTGGTGTGTCTCTGTCAATATTGTGTAGCAGCAAATACCTTTAGAGACTTTTTTTTTTTTCCCTCAAAATTTGTCTTGATTATTTGCCTTTTCCTCACACAGCTAACTATTGATTAGCTGCTATTGTACAGCTCTCACCCATCTGTAGAAGTGATTAGGCCAGCTGGAGCGCATGGTGATCAAAACCGGGCATGTGGTAACAGAAAGTGCGCACTGCTCTCAAGAGATGGGAAGTTGTACTGGGATGGGAGTCTCTGGGGGAACTTGGAGACTGCAGCTCCATGGGCTGTGGCCTGGTGGTGAAGAGAGCCTTAGGGAGAGGAGGAAGACCATTGGAAAGTCTGTGTCCTTGGTGGGAGTAGTACCCAGGGAGGCCCCAGGGCTTGCCAGTGTGACGCTGGTGCCAGACTCAGAGCTACTCCATCCCTACGGCTATGCCCAGTGGCCTCCATTCTGTGGAAGGCTTCAGTCACTGTCTTTAGCCCCAGCCTGCTTACTAGCTCTGAGTACAGTGGGATGGGACAAATGGGGGGAGCTCTCTGTCTCACAGCTCTGGGCAGTAGTGATTTAAGCTTCTATCTGATCCCTGAAAAGAGATGGTAACATAGTATTTCCACACATCATCACTCAGGCAGAAGGACATAGATTTAACTTGGGTCTTAAGCTAAAACATGAGTTTGAAATCTATAACTTCCTACAGAAAGGCATCATATCAGGCACAGCCAGGGCTGAGACTGTTGAACACGCAGTAGTGTGACCCTTCTGTTGGCCCTGCTCTTTTTATGCAGTTCAGAGCTGCACACACTTGTTTCACCACATTTTATGTTTCTTTTCAGCTGCTCTTCCATGCTGTCCCTGCCTGACCCAAGAGACACAGTTTGCATTACTGTTTTTTTTGCTCCCTCCTTCTCTTTGCACTTCTTGAAGGAGACCTTAAGGCCTCTCTTACTGCCAGGTCCTCTCTGCATTAGGTGACTCAAATATCCCAAGAAGCTTTTGAAACCAAACAGTTAAGACTGGCAGTCAGGTTTTGTTCTGTGTTATAAGTGATGTCCTGCATTTGCAATGAGATGAAGGATACTCTGTAAGGGAGACTTGGGTGATGGTCTCACAAAAAGGCTATTTCCCAAACACCATTTCCAAAAACCTGTCCAACCTGAAAAAGAGAGGGGGATGGAGAGGAGAGGAAAAAAGAAAAGATCTGCTTAAAAAATTCCTGTATGATTTTGATGTGACTTAATAAAAACTGGTGCTGAAGAATCTGTCCTGTGAAGCTGATCTAAAATAAAAAGTACAGCAGGTGTTTAATTTCTTAAAGGCCATATTTTAAATTATATTTACTCATAAAGTAAGCAAGGGATGATCAGCAATTTCATTCTGCACTAAGCAACACACAGGCTGTCCTTTTCATACATAACAATGAAGCTAAACCTTTAATTAAAAAACTATAGCTTCCACAGCATTCTGTTTTCTTGACATAGTGGGCAGAAAGATGTATAATTAAGGCTGCAGAACTGTGAAAGATGATCAAGTTACAGAAGCACAGAATTGTTTCACTTGGAAACAAGCTCTAAGATAGCCAAGTCCAGCCACCATGGCCATTAAAACCATGTCCCCAAGTCCCATATCCATCAATTTCTTTAGCACATCCAGGGACATTGAGTTCACCACCTCTCTGGGTAGCCTATTCCAATGCCTGACGTCTCTTTCAGCAAGGAATTTTTTCCTTAAGTCCAATCTAAATCTTTCCTGGTGCAATTTGAGGCTATTTCCTCTCATCTATCACCTGATACTAAGAAAAGTCTGACACTCAGCTCAGTACAACCTCCTTTCAGGTAGTTGCAGAGACCAATGAGCTCTCAGTCTCTTCTCTGGACTAAATAATCCCAGTTCCCACATCTGTTCCTCATAAGACTCGTTCTCTAGACCCTTCAGTAAATTTGTTGCCCTTCTCTGGACACACTCCAGCACATCAATGTCCTTCTTGCAGTGGGGCTGTTGAGGGACACTCCAAACTCCTTCTTCCCCCAACATTCATCTCCAGAGGTTTAGGTGGAGGAAGAAGGAGGCATGAAAACTGCTTCTTCTCCACCCTGCCCTTGCAGGCTTGAAAGGGGAACAGCAAAAGGCACCTTTCCACATGTATACTGACTTGTGGGAAAGTCCCCACTAGAATCAGCTGGTGGTTGGCTGGCTTCTTCGTGCCCAGTACGTATGGCAAGCGGACACATCACCTAGGAAAATATTATACATGGAGTGAGGATAAAATCACAGAGTTCTTGCTTTTGGACAGCTCCCAGTTTTGCACCATTTTGTGCAGTCCCACTCTTGCACAGCTCGTGCTGCTCCCCCACAAGTCTGCAAGCTCAGCAAGTCCTTAGCTCCATTCGAGAGAGAGCTGCCAGCGACACCCTCACCTGGGTTCTCTCAGACCACACCACAGCCTGACTTCCTGCTCGCCACCCCCAGCTGGGCAGCACGCCAGCAGTTTGGCTTTTCCCTCTGCTGCTAAAGCAGTGCCACTCCACGATCTTTTGCCTCGTGGAAGCTGTATCTATAGACACTTTGACTTTGCCACGCGGCGTGGAAGCTGTATCTATAGACACTTTGACTTTGCCATGCGGCGTGGAAGCTGTATCTATAGACACTTTGACTTTGCCATGTGGCGTGGAAGCTGTATCTATAGACACTTTGACTTTGCCACGCGGCGTGGAAGCTGTATCTATACACTTTGACTTTGCCCCGTGGATCCGCAATGTGAATATAGCTTGCGGTTTCAGAGGCTGCCGCAAAGAAATTCCTCGGGGATCATTGAGGGTGGTAAGACACTGGAACAGGTTGCCCAGGGAGGTTGTGGATGCCTCCTCCCTGGAGGCGTTTAAGGCCAGGCTGGATGAGGCCTTGAGCAACCTGCTCTAGTGGGAGGTGTCCCTGCCTATGGCAGGGGGTTGGAGCTGGATGATCCTTGAGGTCCCTTCCAACCTAAACCGTTCTATGATTCTACGATTGCTAAATTCCCACCTCACCTCCATGAGTAAAGGCTGCTGTTCCCTAGGTTCTCTGTTCAGCCTGATTTATAAGTGAGGTAAAGCTATCTTGTAGCTTAGGCTTTGCCATTTCCTGACTTGCCTAAATTACTAAACTTGCCCAAAAGCATCCTTGTGAAGATTTTCTGATCAAATTAGAATCTGTACATAAACCTTAACTAGTTCTGTATATAGTTAGGGGGTGGGGCTTTGGGGAAAATAAAAATAATCCTATTTCTATAATTCCTGCCTCAGCCAATTAATTCCCAGCCCAATCAGGAACCCACATCATTTGAGGTGCTACCTCACAAGTGCCAAGTACAGGGGTGTGATCACTTCCCCAGTCCTGCTGGCCACACTGTTCCTGATACAGATTAAGATGCTGTTGACCCTCTTTGCCAACTGAATGCTTTGCTGGCTCATGTTCAGACTGGTGTTGGCCAACACCCTCAGGTCTTTTTCTGCCTAGAAGCTTTGCAGCCACTCTGCTCCGAGGCTGTACATTGTATGGGGTTACTGTGCTGCAAGTGCATGGCCTGGCATCTGGCTTTTTTAAACCTCATGCAACTGACCTTGGCCCATCAATCCAGCCTGTCCAGATCTCTTTGCAAAGCCTTTCTACCTTCATACAGATTAACACTACCACTCAGTTTAATGTCATCTGCAAATTTACTGAGGGGGCACTCAATTCCCTCATCCAGATCATTGGTAAAGGTATTAAAGACAATAGGCCCCAATACTGAGCCCTAGGGAACACAACCAGTGATTGGCTGCCAACTGGATTTAACCACCCTTCAAGACCACTCTTTGGGCCCTGACATTCAGCTAGATCTTAATCTAGGGAAGCATCCACCCATCCAATCCATAAGCAGCCAGTTTCTCTGTGAGGATGTTGGGGAAAACTGTGTCAAAAGCTGGATTAAGCCAAGGCAAATAACATCCACAGCCTTTCCCTCAACCACTAATCTGGTAATCTCGTTGTAGAAGGAGATCAGGATTGTTGAGTAGGACCTGCACTTCATGAACTGTGCTGACTGAAGCTACTGCATCAAGGCATTCAAGATGATCTGCTTATAGAAGAGATCAATGAAGTCAAAGAGAGGATTAAGTAGTAAGAGAAATGATGTTACATTTATGGAAACACAGGAAAACTAGGAGCTGTCATAAGAGGGAGGACTCCATCAGAAAAGAAAATGTGTTTATGTGTGATATAGGTCAGTGGATGGAGGACATGAGTTGGCATGTTTCTCTCCTGAACTGGTAAAACATAAGGTTCACAGATCAGCTATGTGGATTCTGAGTAACAGATTCAACAGCGACACAGATCAGGTTAGTAGTAAGGCTTACTGGCAACATAGACTAATATATTATTTTTTCTTTAAATATTAAACACCAAAATTTCATTAAAGGACAAGAAAAATCTGCTAGGGTGCTTCGAACATGGATCTGTGGTGATTTGTCTCCCTTAACGTGTGAGAAGTCAGGAAGAGGAATAATAGGAGACATGATTAAAGGCGAAGTACAATAACAGATCTGCGAGGGGAAACTTTATTAGCTCTTGTTCCTGCTATAACTAAGTCTCACGTTTTTAGTGCTACTTTCTTGGGATTGATTACTGTGAGAGCAGTAATAATGATTTGTGGATTTTTACAAAGAGTCAGGTTATGACATGTCATATTTTAATAAAGAATATAGGAAAATACTGACTTCTTCCTTTTTTCCAAAAAGCCTTTTTTTATCTTGCCTCATTTGTGACTGTGCAGGTAAGAAATTGACCGTTGTGATTCCAATTTCTGAGGTACTTCAAATCTAAAAGTGGAGTGATGTCATTTTTAGAGCTCTCTTTGGCATGGGATCTTCTCCTCGCACTCTGAGATAGAGTGAAATACTTTATTTCATTTTTTTACAGGTATTGTAAAGGTATTCAAACGTTAATCAACAGCAGCATCACCACAACCTTGCCCCCCAGAACTGGGATGTAAACACACTTACTAAATTTGGGACAGTATTGTGAAGACACAGGAGTGTTTATACATAAACATTTCCAAGTCATGGAGAAAATGCTTTTCTTTAGTTACAAGGAAAGGTTAGGAATGCTTCTTTGGGTGGGGGGGAAATGCAGCCTTTGATAAAACATTGACATGGTGGAAAATCAAAGATTTTGCTATTACTCTGGAAGATGATAGAACCAACCAGGTCGGAAAAGACCTCCAAGATCATCCAGCCCAACCTAGCACCCAGCCCTAGCCAATCAACTAGACCATGGCCCTAAGTGCCTCATCCAGTCTTTGCTTGAAGACCTCCAGGGATAGCAACTCCACCACCTCCCTGTGCAGCCCCTTCCAATGGCAAATCACTCCCTCTGTGAAGAACTTCCTCCTAGACGGTCACTAATGAAACTCTTTAAGCAGCAGTTATTGGTCTGATTATACTTAATCTTTTGATTGATAAAGGCAATGAATTATTGTTTAGTAATGAAACATTCTAGTGATGCAAAATGAGAAAGCAAAGGTGATACAGAAGAGGGCTAGATAATTGAGATAATCTGGAAGATTTTACACAGTAGAATAATATAAAAGAAATCACTTTCTGGCTAAACTTAAGGTCATACACTGGTTTCTTCATGACTAGAAAATCTTCTAGAAGCTTGCTAGATGATTATGACACAACTGGAGGACACATTTGATGGATTAGCCCAGCATGCCTACCAACAACTGTCATGCTGACATTAGAAGAACAAATGTAATCTTAGGCACACATCAAAGATATATGGCAAATTCCTTATGCTGTCACATAAGGCACTTTATTTGGCATATCAAATTGAAACAAAGGTCTCATGTTAGATTCAGTGAGACAAATCCAAAGAAGAGCATCATGTCTAGACTGCTCAACTTCAGAGTATTTCCTAAGTCTTTTACAAAGGGAGAGAAGGTCAGCTTGCCTCACCTTCAGACAAGTCTGAAGTCAAGATTAACATTTGCAGCTTGTAAAGGAACATTCTGTTTCAAAGCTGACGCTGCAGCAAAACGCTACCCAGCTTCTAGGCATGGAGCTCAGGCAGGACAAGCTCATGTTGATTCTGAGTCAAGTTTGCTCATGTACTGTTTGTTTCCAAACATGCAAGATAAACTACACTCCTCATGACTGGAATAAACTAATGTTCCAGACAAATGAGAAGCACTCTTGTTAGCAGCTGATTGTTCTTTTGCACATGTAAATATGGATATTCACAGAGAGAGCAGCCACAGGCATAATTTACTTCTGTGCATCTTTGATGGATCACGTTTTAGTGTGTGGAGTTTCTTTAGATCAGAAAAAGCAAATCTATGTGCCAAGCTTATGCAGACATAATTATTTTTGTGTGTTCCTTTCTCGTGCCAACTCTTTCCTCCTAGCCCAAATCTTAATTTCCCTATTTGTTTTGTTTAAAGGTACAGTGCTGCACAGGTGAAACACAGACACTTTAAAGCTGCACAGGAATAATTATTTTTTCTTTATTTGATATTAATATTGTAAATTGATTTTGTATTCATATGCATTTGAGTATTTGTGTATCACAGAATCAGTCAGGGTTGGATGAGACCACTAGGACCTTCTTCTTCCAGCCTCCCTGCCATGGGCAGGGACACCTCACCCTAGATCAGGCTGTCTAGAGTCTCATCCAGTCTGGCCTTAAATGTCTCCAGGCACAGAGCGTCAACTGGGCAACCCGTTCCAGGGTCTCACCACCGTCGTGGTGAAGCAATTCTTCCTAACATCCAGTCTGAATCTACCTATTTCTAGATTTGTTCCGTTCCCCCTGTCCAATTACTACCTGACATCCTAAAAAATCTCTCCCCAGCTTTCTTGTAGGCCCCTTAAGATACTGAGAGGTCACAATAAGGTCACCTCAGAGCCTTCTCCTCTCCAGACTGAACAGTCCCAACTCTCTCAGTCTCTTCTCATGACCCATACATATGTTCAGAGCAGCATGTGTATGGGCAAGGGAGCACATCTCATGATGCATATTGCAGGTACAAAGAACAATGACATTTACTGCTCTCAGCTATTTTCATTTATTCTGGAAAAGAGGGCTTTCTAAATTGAATAGTCCAGAGCCTAGATGTTATTCTAGGGATGTTTCAGGCCTTGTCTCTTCCTGCATGAGAGGAAAGAGAAAAGATTATCCACTGTAAGCATTTATGGTTCCTTAAGATAAAAGTTTGCACTTCAAATGGCCCTCCCTAAAGCAAAGGAAGCCTCACACTATATAAGTTGTGTCTTCCAGAGAGTGCTCTAGGCATGTTTTCGAAACAAGATGCCCAACAGATGTGAGATCAACAGTTGAAACAGGAACACAGGAGATTTTGAAGCATGTGGGTAAAGCTAGTCTTTGCTGTAATCATGGAATCATAGAATGTTGGGGCTGGAAGGACCTCAAAAGATCATCTGATCCAGCCCCACTGCCAGAGTGGGATCACCTAGAGCAGATTACACTGGAACACATCTAGACATTTCTTCAATATCTCCAGAGAGGGATACTCCACAACCTCCCTGGGTAGCCTGTCACCCCCACAGTAAAAAAATTCTGCCTCAGGTTCACATGGAACATCCTGTGCCTCAGCTTCCACCCATTGCCCCTTGTCCTGTCACTGGGCATCCCAAGAAAAGTCTGGCTCCATCCTCCTGGAACTCACCACCTACATACTTATAAACATGAGTGAGGTCACCCCTTAATCTTCTCTTTTATAAGCTAAAATGCCCCAGCTCCCTCAGTCTTTCCTCAAAAGGAAGATATTCAACTTCCTTAATCATTTTTATGTCTCCATGCTGGACTCTCTCAAGCAGGTCCCTGTCATTCTTGAGCTCTGGGGCCCATAACTGGACATAATACTCCGGATGAGGCCTAACCAGGGCAGAGTAGAGGGGAAGGAGAACATCCCTTGACCTGCTAACCACAGCCCTTCTATTACACCTCAGAATGGCATTGGCCTTCCTGGGCACAAGAGCACACTGCGGGCTCATGCCCATCCTTCCATCCACTACTCCCAAGTCCTTCTCCCCTTCACTGCTCTCCAGCAGGTCAGTTCCCAACCTATACTGATACATGGCGTTGTTCTTTCCCAGGTGTACAACTCTACATTTGCCCCTGTTGAACTTCATTCGATTTCTCCCTGCCCAACTCTCCAGCCTGTCTAATGTCTCCAGCCTGTCTACAATGTCTGTTTAGGTCCTTGGACACCAAGGAAAACGGTGACAAAGCAGCAATCATTTTCAAACATAGAATCATAGAATGGTTTAGGTTGGAAGGGACCTCAAGGATCATCCACCTCCAACCCCCTGCCATAGGCAGGGACACCTCCCACTAGAGCAGGCTGCTCAAGGCCTCATCCAGCCTGGCTTTAAATGCCTCCAAAACAAACAATATCTGATCATGCAGTTTGTAATCTCTGAGATGTATTTTTAGTTTGGGAATTGGTATTTGTTTCCCTTCATTAGGTATTTATTTCGTAAGGGTGAGTTTCTTCAGGTAGAACAATGGTTTAATAATCACAGAATCACAGAACGTTAGAGATTGGAAGTGACCTCCAGAGACCATTAAGTCCAACCCCTACTCATATAATAGCTTCTAAAGAACTTCTCTGGCTGTTGTGACTTCAAGCCTTATTTATGACTCTGCCAGGCGTTATTATTACTAAGAGTGATGTCCACTTCAAATTTGACTTGTTAGATTTGTTGTTAGAGAGAAATTGTTGTTACTGCCTGAAATGGAGATAATTCAGATAGCACTCATGAGCTGCAGAACTTATCTAAGTATTAATTGTGCTTTCAATCCTTCTCATCCTCCAATAATTTAATGATGTGTGTCTCCCAGAAAGAATACATGCCTAAAAAATTCAAATGTGAATTTTCTGAAAGATCAATGAGATCTATTGCAAAAGCTTGGGAATACTTGTTAACTAAACCCTGGAAACATTAAAATTTTAGGAAGCTCAAGAGGATTCTCCCTTGCCTTTTCCTTCTTTTAGTTATTATCTTAACATCTTACTCCCAGTTGCACATTCATCTGATGTGAACATTTGTAAACAGAATGTTCAGGGAAAGAAAAAAAAAGGGGCTTTTAAAAATAAACAATAAGGTTGTGATTGACATCACCACAAATAAACTACTATAAAGAGTTACATAAGAAAGATGAAAAATACCCAAACTCTCAAAATCTATATTATGAGACTGATCCCAAAACTGCACAGTAACTGCAAAAGAAATTCTTTCCAAATAGAAGGGAGCATACAAATTTAGCATTCCATGTGGCCCAGAAGACTACTTAAAAGAAACTACAGACATCCCTTTCCAATCATCAAAGAACATCTACCAAACCTAAAGCAGAGTGGGACTTTTCAAAGGGGAAGTAAAGGAGTAAGAGTCTTTAAAAGCAGATATGTCCTAAGGAAGGGCAGGTAGACATTCTGGCAGAAATCAAAGCATTTCTTAAAGTTTGGTAGAAGAAAATGCTTTCTTTCCAAAGAGATAGGCTTAGAGGTAAGCAAAGATTACTCAGCTCTTGGTTGCTAATATAGATAACTAGAGTTCAGTGCAATTTTTCCTGGTATTGTTGTTTGGGTTTTTTGAGGGGCTAGGTAACTCTTTAAAAAAGAAACCATACTGACTGACAGTAAACAAGAGTCATGGTCAGTTTGCTCATGGAATCTGGATCCTGTAAAACATTACATTTTGCTTTATTTGGGGTGAGGAGGAATGAGGAAGAAGTGCACATTTAGCAGTGTCTTTTGCATTTACTACAAGTGAACTGGAGAGGCCCAGAACTATGCAGAACCAAAAGAAGGTTGACATTTAAAAAAAATCTCAGAAGCTACCTGAAGATCCAGAGGCAATTCCCTTTGTGAGCAAGCCATCTGGAAGGTCATGCTGAGTTACACCAGAAAAGCTGAAGCATCAGTGGAGGCAGGGTGGGGAGGGGCATGTGCAAGCATGGGAGTTTATGTTCATAGTGGTTCACTATTAGAAATCACCAAGATACAGATAGAGAGATGGATCTCTGTACCACTACCACTCTGGAGAAGGACTATGCAAGCTATTGTCAGGGAACAGACAGGCATTATGGTCTCTATTTTCCTAGAAAACCATGCTAAAAACAATACAGTGACTCAAATCTAAGGCTACCCACTGTGTTTTCAAAGAATAAAAAGAATAACCCATTTCTTAGCAACAAGACAGACTAGTTGGCTGTTAATCTGAAGTGGGAACAGTATCTGAGCTGTGAACCCCTGCTTCTTGTTGATTACCATGCTTTAACCTCAGCCAGGAACAGTCCTGTCTTATCTTCTCATTGGCAAAGCATGAGAAGATGAAAATTCTTGACTTACTAAGCAATAATTAAAAGCAACAATATATTATCAATATTACTGTCATAGTAAATGCACAAAACCCAGTAATATACCAGCTGCTAGAAGGAAAACTATCTCCTAGATGAAACCAGGATACTAATACAGATCCTTTGGTGGTAAATACTAGAAAGTCCAGGTGCTGGGGTAAAATCTGGACTAGAATTGGGCTGCACAATTTCAAGTCTGCTAAAGGACTATGCAAAAGTTCTGTTTTATATGTGAGAGTATGTACAATGTGGTTGTTTTTAACTTTAATACAAGAAAACTGAGAGTCATCTAAACTTGAGAGCAGAATACACTCATATTTGCTAATGTTCTCTTCAAAGGAAAGAAATGTAAACAATAATTCAGTTAGCTTTGTCCTAGTAGTTGATTGCATCAATCAGTTCCCTTCAAATCTAGTGATGTCTCAGGTACATTAGGTTATAGAGGATTTTTGAGAATATCACAGAATCACAGAATATTAAGGACTGGAAGGGACCTCCAGAGATCATCAAGTTCAACTCTTCTGACAAAATAGGGTCACCTGCGGCAGGCTGCACAGGAATGCATACAGGTAGGTTGTGAATGTCCCCAGAGAAGGAGATTCCTCATTGCTGTCTACAGCTACCTGAAGGGAGGCTGTAGTCAGGTGGGGGTTGGTCTCTTCTGCCAGGCAACCAGCAACAGAACAAGGGGACACAGTCTCAAGTTGTGCCAAGGAAGTATAGGCTGGATGTTAGAAGGAAGTTCTTCACAGAGAGAATGACTTGCCATTGGAAAGGGCTGCCCAGGGAGGTGGTAGAATCACTGTCCCTGGAGGTGTTCAGGAAAAGACTGGATGAGGCACTTAGTGCCATGGTCTACTTGATTGGACAGGACTGGGTAATAGGGTGGACTGAATGATCTTGGAAGTCTCTTTCAACCTGTTTGATTCTATGATTCTTTGGGTGGCCTGCTCTACAGCCTTCAACGTAAAGTGTCTCCTCATGTTGAAGTGGAGCCTTCTGTGTTCTAGCCTGTACCCGTTGTTCCTTGTCCTACCACTAGGCACCCCCAAAAGGAATCCACAACTTTCATCTTGAAACTCACTCTTCAGATAATTATAGATGTCGATAGCTCCTCTTTCAGCCTTCTCAAGATTAAATGATCCCGGTTCTCTCAGTCTTCATATAAGAGATGCTCGAGTCCTGCAATCACTCGTGGCTCTGTGTGGCCAAATAGAAGAGAAAGTACATGTTATTGTCACTGATACATAGAAAACCAGCAGTATGGGCTATTAAGCAGACTTTAAACAGAGCATGCCTCAGGACACCAGACACATAAAAATGTGCTGCTCATGGAACTGTGCCTTTACACCACTTCACTCAAGGAATTACTTCACAGCAAGAGGCAAAAAAAAGGATTGCAAATAAGAAAAAGTCGAAGGAATTCTGAATCTTGCACAGGAAAGGAGGGGAAAAAAGAGTTAATATTTTCATAGTCTGCCCTGCTCAAGTCCGCATGATTAAAACAAAAACTGGAAAGTGAAATGTGTTGCTCATAGCTCAGAGTTATGCCAGATTACAGCATGAAAGAAAAATATTCATGCCCTAATGATAATGTTAGTAGCTGCCAAGAATATCTGCAGTAATTAAAACTCAGAAATGTATTTGAAAAATCAAACACAAGCCTTTTGAAATCTTACCATTTGGAAGGGCAGTTCCACCACAGTGACCATATCAGCAGGCACGCTGGAACTAACTTGTGCATTACTCAGGATTATATTTACCCTTCAGTGTGTTAGTCTTTGATCTGAAATCTCTTCTTTTGCTGCCAATTTTTTACAGCACGTTGTGAAGTCTGACTGGTTTTCTGGTCTTCAGAAGGAAGCAGAGAAAGGACATGAAAACAGATATCAACATGACCAAGAAAAAAAAGAAGTGAAGCTGCATGACAGGTTTTGAAGTCTGAGTAATTAGGATATCCAAGGCATCATGGTGGACAAAAATCAAAATTACAATGGCAATACTTGTTGAAAACCAATAAAAGTCAGTCTTTATGAGAAGTTGTCATTGGCCAATTTCCAAGATATAAATACATAATGTGTATGAACGAGACATTTAAACAGGTCAACTATAGCTCAAGGACTCTGGTCAATTAACTAGAAATTAAACATCTATTTTAACTGATTTGAGACATGTAAGTGGGCATTTAGGTAACTACAGTTAAGATACTGACTTTCATACAATTCATGAGTTATGGTTTTGTTTGGTCTAGAGATAGAAACTTTAACAGAGAGATCACAGGTCAAGTAGAGAAATGAAACGGGAGCTATAGAACATCAGTCATAAGAAGGATTGGCCATCTCTCTTTAATTTTTTGTGTCTGCCTCTATGTACTATATATCTCAGTCTTCACCAGTGCCCAGACTGAAGAGCTGGAATGTGCTATTTACTGTTAATGTGTTTCTGTGATGCATGGGCCAATGCTACTGGCCAAAGGATTTATCTACTAACAAGAAGATCAAAAGACTGACACACAGAAAACAAACAATAGCTTTTACCTGAAAAATGGATTTTGTCTCAGTCCTTGAAACAACCTAGGGCTGATTCTGTCTGGATTTATACTCTAAAAATCTGGAGACCCTAATCCCTCAGTGTCACCTGATTATAGCTTCATTGCCTCTAAACATATATTACTTTTAATGGTCACAGAGATCAGGCTTCACAGTGCTTTTCATTTATAAAACTACCTATTTTTGCAGTTCCTAAACTGTAAACTTTCTATGTACTTCGCAAGTGAGGTCATGGGCATCAAGTTGCGGTGTTTAAGTAGGTTTAGCTATTCCAAGTTTAATTAGAGACCCCTGTCCCCATGTTCACTAGTTTCTAATTAGTAAAGCACACTTAAGGCTCCTTGAAAGCTGGTTTATAAACTTAATCACTTAAAATGTAGAAATAATTTGTATATGTTTACGTGAGACACATTTCAGCTTTGTTATTTTTGAGCACAGCTTTTGTTTGCTTGCTTGTTTTCACTTGGAAGTTTCTAGAATGAAAAGGTGGGAAGGTGCTTATATAATACAGTCTACTGTGACCTTCCTCTCTACTGTTTTCATCTAGGGGTGATGGAATTCCAAGAAGTCTAACAAAAAAAAAAAAAAAAAAAAGGGAAAAAAAAAGATATTTGGTCTTTAAAGGTTTCATTTTAGATCATTATTTCTTCTTCTTATCATCATCATCAGTTGTAGCTTTCATTCAGTTTTGCAGTATCCTCTAGGAGTCCTCATTCAGGCTCAGAAACACAATTTGTGAGTCTGCACAAACACAAAATGAAAGCAGAGGTCCTCTCCTACCGAGTTCTCAGGGAGGGAAATGAGGGAACCCAGGGAGATGTATACACAGCTTCCTTTAGAACGATTCCACTCTACCAGGAGCTTGCTTAGGACTGGTTCAGGACTGCAAAGAATTAGATAGGATTCCTTTCCCTCTCCTGTGTTATGGCTTGACTTCTGCTGTCAACCTTTACTTCTAGTTTATAATCTACTTCTGTGGGTTATATGCCCTCATCAGTTTCTATCTTTTTCCAATGTGCAGAATATTTCTGCATAAATCTTTCAGATCATCTGGATAATGACAACATTTGTCTAAGTCTTACCTCCTGAAAAGTGCTTATATTGGATGAGATTAGCCAACAAGTATTTCCAGTGTGGATTGTAGTCCAATGAATATGAACACAAGAAAAACTGTGACATCTAGAACAGATTCTATATCCTAGGGTACTTATTCAGCAAAAAAAAACAAACCCACAGCACTGACATACGAACAACAGTCTTAAGATCCTTAATCTCTATTTTGTTGTTGTGGTTATCTGATCTGGACAACTGCTGCTTTCTGTGGTGTTAACAGGAAATTAATATGGTTTACTTAGATTAAGTAAGGTACTGTTGTGGTTTTTTAAAGAGAGATGACAGAAATTAAACTCTCAAATCAAATTGGAGAGAAAATACAGAATTATATTTAGAGAGAGAAAATACAGAGCTAGACATTACAAAGCAATTACCCCATCCATGGCAAACCCCCTTGAATTTTTCTCCATCCCAAAAAAACTAGATCTACACTCCCCAGTGCTCCAATCATCCCCTCCCCCCCAACACCTTCCCCATCTAAAGAGGCCTACTGCTTACTTGTTATTGCCAATAAAGTGGCTGCCTCCTGCCACACATACAGGGCAGGAGGAGGAGGAGGAGGAAAGGAAAGCAAGCTGACCTTGTTGTGAGTCTATAAAGAGATAGCAGAATTATGGGATTGAATAACCATCTTCCAGTCTCCAGAAAATTTTTTTAACACCCATAGCCTCAACATGGGACAGGTACTAATGATTTTGTTATTGTAGTTCAATTCACTAACCTCCTCCTCCCCTCAGAAAAATCCAAGCAAACAAAACACCCAAAATTTTAAAAAAACAAATTACTGAGAAATTTTATTAGCAATTTCCTTAGTCTCACATTCCCAATAAATAGTGAATTTACCAACTAATAGGTTTGAAATGCTTTTCATAGATGCTGTTTCAGGCTGTCCCCCATCTTACCTCTTTCTCTTTTGCTCATTTTCCTTGCTGACATTTCAGCTCTTAGTTTCAGTGGCATCGACAGCATTTTCAATATGTGCTACTTGAGAATCCTATTATTTAGGCTCATTTCTACAATCATATTCAACCTAATCTCTCTCTCTCACTGAATGGAAGTGCTCCTTCCATTCAGTTCCTAGAGTCCATTCTGTCATTTGGGCTGAAAAATGGAGAAACAGCCTAGCTAATGTTTCAGCAGTACTTAACCCACTGAAGCATACACATATTACTACTGTATCTATATCTTCCCCGTGATTACCTAGGAGAAATTCATCTCCTCACTGAAGTTCAGATCCAAGCAGACACCTTACTAAGTTGAAAGCAAGCAAGTGCCCCTCAGAAAATAATGAACACTATGTTAGGATAATGTTGCCTTTGATACTTACCTGCCCATCAGACAGGCTTAACTTCAAGTCATCACAGTTGCTCATTAAGACACATACAATGTCAGTGCAGTGATTCCCTTCCCTCAGCTCATAACTCCCTATAGCTTAATCCTGTGTTAGTTGTGCCTGGCACAAACAGATTATGGGTAATTGAGTTCACCCAGCACAGAGCTGGGAATTCAGTGCTTCCCTGCTCTGCAGTAGCCAGTTCTGCCATTAGATTCCATCTGGTCTCTGCTTTCCAATATAAATAATTTCTGGAAACAGCATGTTAGAACCATTGCAGATTTGCTGCTTTTAATACTTGCTGGGTTACTGCAGGTGATTTAGAGGACTATCCTTGTGTTATTACAAAGCATCTCAGTGGCTGGTCTCCACACCAAAGTAGAGCAAAAGCACATGCTGCCTCTTCCAGACATTTGTCTTCAGTTCGAAGGACTGAAAATAGAGTGGACTAACCAGGAATAAAAAGATTGTGAGAGAAGCAAATATGCAGAGAAGTTTAGATAAATATGCATTATCTTATGTACAGTAAAATCAAGAAACATATGAATAGGTAAAATAGTATTCAGAACTGTTTTTTAAAAACCATATTCCTCTTCTTAGTTTCTTTTTTACAAACTTTGGAGAGAGGAGCCAAAGAAGAAGAAAACCAAGAAATACTCAAGATACTGTAAAGAATCTAGATTGTAATACATTTGGTCAGGCAGTCAACCAACTAGAGTCATATCTGTTGGCAGAAAATAAAGGTTTCTTTTTTTCACAGTATTAAGAGAAAAATTTAAGTCAGCTCCAACACCTTCATTTCCTGGAAACTGGCTGTAAGTAGGTGGCTATTAGGAAAGATTGGAAATGGGAATGGGAAATGAAAGAGCAAAATTGCTAACACATTTCTAGTAAAACATCAGCTTTGGTGGCAGCAGAAACCAAAAAACTCTGAGGAAGGTGGCATATAGTAACACTGATTTTATACTGGAAATTATGAACATCCTACAGCTGTCTCAGTCACATATTCTACATGCATAATGCAGACTCTGCTTTTCATGTCATGAGTCATTACTGAAGATGGTATAGTTTGAACAACACTGCCAGGCACCATCTACCTGGGGGCTGCTGTCAAGTGCATCTTCCCAAGGTGCAAGAACCTCTTCAAAACTACTCAGGGTGAGGAAGTCCCATAAATCAACTCTTTCACTTAATTTCTTGCTCCTATTACTACCCACATACAGAAAACAAGTTGTATCTCTCCTAATTTTTCAAGCTTCTCTGAAGATTTGGAAGTACTTTTTTTGTTGTTGATCTATGTCTGGATTATGCTGCACTTCTAGTCTGGAAATAATTTCTTGTATCAAAACCTGTGATACTTTATATGGATGACTTGACAAGGTGCATTCAGACATAACTTTGTTTTGGCATTTATCCTTGCAGGCAATGACAAAAAGCAGGTAAACTGAATCATTACTTAGGATCCAAATTCATTACACATACAGAAATCTATGGAGCTAGATGGCATACACTTGAGGATACTGAGAGAACTGGCAGTAGTGCTCACCAAGCCACTTTCCATCACTTGCATCAGTCCTGGCTAAACAAGATACTCCCAACTGACTGAAGATTGGCAAATGTGATGCCCATCTACAAGAAAGGCCAAAAGGAGGACCTGGGAAACTACAGACCTGTCGGTCTAACTTTGGTGCCAGGAACAGTTATGGAGTAGATAACGTTCATTGTCATTATGCAGTATGTGCAGGGAAACCAGGTGATCAGACCCAGTTAGCATGGATTCATGAATGGCAAGGACATGCTCCATCAACTGATCTCCTCATTTAGTGGATGCTGCCCAGGGAGGTGGAGTCACCGTCCCTGGAGGTGTTCAAGAAAAGACTGCATGGGGCACTTAGTGCCATGGTCTAGGTGACTGGCTAGGGCTGGGTGATAGGTTGGACTGGATGACCTTGGAGGTCTCTTCCAACCTGGTTGATTCTATGATTTTAGCAAAGCCTTTGACACAGCATCCTCGTGGAAACACTGGCTGCTCATGACTTGGGTTGGGTAGATGCTTCTCTGAGTAAAAATGTGGCTGGATGTTCAAGCCCAAAAAGTGGTGGTGAACTGAGTTAAATCCAGCTGGTGATGAGTCACAACTCTATTTATGATCATAAGCCCAAGACAGCCTTCAACTGTCACACCAAGTCTTTCACTGGTAATAAGCAGCAGGTCTAGCAGGGCACCTTCTCTAGTTGGGTCCCTCATCAGCTGCATCAGGAATTTATCTTCCACACATTCAAAGAACCTCTGGGTCTATCCCCTTTCTGCTGCATTATATTCCCAGGATACATTTGTGAAGTTGAAGTCCCACATGAGTACAAAAGGTAAAAAGCATGAAACCTCTCCCAACCGCTTATAGAGTGTTTCATCAGCCTCATCATTCCGATTTGAGTGTTCTTCAACAAACTCCCACCACAATATCTGCCCTGTTGGCCTTCCCTTTGAGTCTTACTCATAGGTGTTTACACACCACAGGCGCTTGCTCAACCCTCTCATCATCAAGTTGCAGAAATTCATATTCATTCATGACATGAAGGGCCACTCCACCACTTCACCTTCCCTGCCCCTCCCTTGACAGTTGGTAGCCATGAATTGCAGAACTCTAATTATGTGAGTCATTCTACCATGTTTCTGTAGTGGCAGCTATATCATAGTTTTCTCACTGCACGACGGCCTCCAGCTCCTGCTGCTTGTTGCCTGTGCTGCGTGTGTTGGTATAGATGCGCTTCATATGGTCTAAGGGTTCTGCCACCCTCTTGGAGGGAGAAGCCTCAGTTTGCTCCAGACAATTCTCAGGTGCTTCAATAGTTACCAGCTTATCAACTTTTGTGTCTTTATTGTTGCATGAATCATCATACTGACCTTACTACCACACTGTCCTACAGGCATGTCATGCTCAGGGTCCTCTCTGTTTAACTCTGTTGCATCCTCACCTCCCTTTGAGTCTAGTTTAAGGACCTTTCACTGAGCCCTGCTAGCTCTTGCCTGAGGATCCTTTTTCCCCTTGGAGATAGCTGTTTCCCATCCATTTCCAGCAGGCTTGATGTCTTGTAAAGCAGCCTGTGGTTAAAAACCCTAGAATTTCACATCAGCCTGTAAGATGTGTTCATCACACGTGTTTGCCTTCTCCTTTCCTGACAGGATTGAGGAAAACACTTGCCATTGGTGAGACCACATCTGTGGTCACTTTTGAGCCCCTCACTACAAGAAGGACACCTAGTTGCTAGAGTGTGTCCAGAGAAGGGCTATGAAGCCAGTGAAGGGTTTGCAGGGCACATCAGAGGAATGGTGAAGAGAGCTGGGGTTCTTCAGTCTGGAGAAGATAAGGGTGAGAGGAGACCTTGTTGCTCTCTACAACTACCTGAAAGGAGGGTGTAGTGAGGTAAGTGTTAGTCTCTTTATTATCAAGTGATAGAATGAGAGGAAATAGCCTCAAATCGCACCAGTGGAAGCTTAAATTGGATATAAGGAAACATTACTGAAGGAGTGGTCAGGCATTGAAATACGATGGCCAGAAAGGAGTGTGATAAACATCTCTGGAGGTGTTCAAAATGTGTAGACATGGCACTTCAGAATATAGTTTAATGTCCATGGTGGTGTTAGGTTGACAGGATCAATGTTCTTAGAGGTCTTTTCCAACTGAAACAAGTCAATGATTGCGTGATTATCTGGCTGGCCTCATGAGGACTGCTTGTTACTCAGAGATAAAAAATACTTGGTGTGTCAGAGAGTCATTTTTCCTCTTGATTAAGGTTGTCTTTTCCATTATGAATCTAGAATTCTCATGACTGGTTCGATAGGTGTATATTCATTTTATGTAATAGACTTAGAAGTGGATTAGTTTTTATGCAAGCAAAGCTGTAGTAGAGAGTATGAAGAACAACAACAAAAAAACCAAAACAACAACATAAGTAGCCTCAGTATTCAGATTTCTACTTAATTCTGCTGACAGCTGGATGATTCTATGAACATGAGCCAGCAGTATGCCCAGGTGGCACAGAAGGCCAATGGCCTATTGGCCTCTAGCAGGAATATTGTGGCCAACAGCACTAGGGATGTAATTCTGCTCCTGTACTCAGCACTGGTGAGGCCTCACCTCAAGCACTGTGTGCAGTTCCAGGCCCCTCACTTGAGGTGCTGGAGTGAGTCCAGAAGAGAGCAACAAAACTGTTGAAGAGACTGGAGGGAAAGTCTTATGAGAAGAAACTGAGAGAGCTAGGTTTTTTCAACCTGGAGAAGAAAAGACTTACATGGGACCTTATCAGTCTCTATAACTACCTGAGGGGAAGTTTCAGTTTAGTAGGGGTCTGGCTCTTCTCCCAGGCAACTACTGACAGGACGAGAAGGCATGGTCTGAAGCTGCTCCAGGGAAGGTTTAAGTTGGATATTAGGAAGCACTTCATCACAGAAAGAGTGATTAGACACTGGAATGGACTGCTCAGAAAAGTGATGAAACCACCATCCTTGGAGATCTTTAAAAAAAATTGGATAGGGTAGTTGGTGGAATGGTTTAGCTGATATCATAGCATTAGGTTATAGGCTGGATTTGATGATCTTGAAGGTCTCTTCCAGCCTTTGGGGTTCTATGGTCTATCCACCACCCATAGTGATGTTAGAATGACCATACAGCCTATATCTTGTGTAACCGGGGGGCCACCAGGCCCCCCGGCCTTTGATCCCCTCCACCATTCACCCAGTGCGCACCATGGGTACTCACCAGCAATGATAGGAGGAGGATCCCTCTGCCCAGTTGGGCATAAGTTGGGGCTTCTGCCTTTCCTGGGCCCATTAAAAAGGGGAGTAGGCAGGGAGGGCAAAGTGGTCACACCTGGGGTGGAAGGAGACTCAAACAGAACCCAGGTGCTCTGGGTTTGGGGGAAAAGAGGGGGAAATGCTGCGTGGGGTGGGAAAGGGTCAGACAAGGTGCAAAAGGGGAGGTGGTGCTGAAAGGAGAGAGATGGAGAGGAAAAGGAGGGACATGGAGATGAAGAGAGGAAGATAGGGGAAAGAGGAAGATGGAGAGGAAAGAGATGGAAAGAAAAGGAGGAAGATGGGGGGAAATAGGGGATGAAGAGGAAAGGAGGGATATGGGGGAGAAGAAATATTTTTTAAAATAATGAAAATTAAAACTGGACTGTAGTGTTGCATTGCAACTGGCCTTTTCATGACCAACCCCTGCAGTAGTAAGCAGACATCTTCACTAGCTCACTATGCTGGCTGAAAAAGAGCAAGTCACACCTGTCTAAGAGAAAAAAAAATGAGGAAATAAAGAAGAAAACTAAGAAATAAAAATGAAAAATAAAATATGAATATATACAAATTATTTATATATATATACAAAATGTGAGGTCTTTCAGCAAGTTCTCTGTAGCACAGCAATGTGCCCTTGTGGCCAAGAGGACTAATGGCATCCTGGGGTGCATAACAAAAAAAAAAGTGTGTCCAGCAGATCTAGGAAGGTTCTTCTCCCCCTCTACTTTGCCCTTCTGAGACAATACCTTCAACATTGTGCCCAGTTTTGAGCTACCCAANGAAAGAAAAGGAGGAAGATGGGGGGAAATAGGGGATGAAGAGGAAAGGAGGGATATGGGGGAGAAGAAATATTTTTTAAAATAATGAAAATTAAAACTGGACTGTAGTGTTGCATTGCAACTGGCCTTTTCATGACCAACCCCTGCAGTAGTAAGCAGACATCTTCACTAGCTCACTATGCTGGCTGAAAAAGAGCAAGTCACACCTGTCTAAGAGAAAAAAAAATGAGGAAATAAAGAAGAAAACTAAGAAATAAAAATGAAAAATAAAATATGAATATATACAAATTATTTATATATATATACAAAATGTGAGGTCTTTCAGCAAGTTCTCTGTAGCACAGCAATGTGCCCTTGTGGCCAAGAGGACTAATGGCATCCTGGGGTGCATAACAAAAAAAAAAGTGTGTCCAGCAGATCTAGGAAGGTTCTTCTCCCCCTCTACTTTGCCCTTCTGAGACAATACCTTCAACATTGTGCCCAGTTTTGAGCTACCCAATTCGAGAGAGACAGAGACCTGCTGGAGAGAGTCCAACAGAGACCCACAGGGATCACAGAATCACCAAAGCTGGGAAAAACCTCAGATCATCAATTCCAGCCTATAATGGTCATATAGTCCAGCCTCTATATGATTAGGGATCTTGAGCATCTTCCCTGTGAAGACAGACTGAGAACCCTGGGGCTGTTTGGTCTGGAGAAGAGAAGGCTGAGAGGGGATCTGATCTATGTCTATAAATATCTGAGACATGGGTTCAAGCGGATGGGGCCATTCTCTTTTCAGTAGTGCACAGTAATAAGATAAGGAGCAATGGCTACAAACTGGAACATAGAAGGTTTCACCTCAACATGAGCAGAAACTTCTTTACAGTGAGGGTGACAGAGTACTGGAACAGGCTTCCCAGAGGGATTGTGGATTGTCCTCTGGAGGCTTTCAAAACCCATCTGGATACTTTCCTTTGCAAACTGTCTTGGGTGATCCTGCTTTTGTCAGGGAGGTTGGACTCAATCTCTGAAAATCCCTTCCAAACTAGCATTCTATGATTCTGTGATTCTGTGTGGAAACACAGAATTAACCAGATTGGAAGAGACCTCCAGGATCATCGAGCCCAACCTATATAGAATACAACTACTGAGGCAATCTGAGATAATTCATTAATCAATAGAGGCACACATTACAGAAAGAAAACGACAGTGCTGTATGCTGGCATTTGATATAGTGGTTTTGTAGCAACACTAGTTTAGCCAGATTAGTGACATCACTGTCTATTATGATTTTATAACATTATTTTTTGTCCTCCTTAATAATTTACAAAATAATCCAGGAAAAACCCCCACGAACCTCACAATGGAAATCTTTGTTGCTAAAGATAAGAAAGTAATTTAAATACATGTTGGAAGACAGTAGATGATAAGCGTCTGAGTTAATACGATATAGTCCCCTCAGCACCACTACTAGTCTCTGATGGCTATGATTGAAAGCATAAAAGAGGTTGTGTGAAAAGCTGTATGGTGAGGGAATTGTACTTGTCAAGGTGATGTTGGATGCCTTCAGGAGAGTATTCATTCAAAGCCCTAATCTCAGTTAACATCTCCTACAGGACAAAACACCTTTAACAGCAGCCGATTCCCTGAAGTCTGAAGAAGTGCCATTCACATTAATTATGGTGCTTGCAGCTTGATATATCAGTCTGTGTTACCACTCATCTCTCAGGCAAGACTTACTGAGCAAGACATTTCTGGTGAAGAAAGGTCATTCCTTTTCTTCATTTCAGGGTCTGTAATCTCCTGCCTTTCATAATGTTGAAATAATTGCTCTCAACAGGAGGTTGTCCAGCTGTGCTCAGTTTATTTTCCTTTCTGTAAGTCAACTAGTTGTATATTTTTTTATGGCATTCTCCCAAGTGAATAATGATCCAAACCAAATTTGTTTAGAAGATGGGGTAAACTGGACCAAAAATGAACTGCAAAATGTAGAGAAAATGCATTCTGGTTTTGTAGCTTTACATATATAAATAAATATACAAATAAATACATAAATTTATTTCTGCTACTTCTAATAGTCATAAGGTTTACAGTCTCAGAGTTTCCTTTCCATTGTTCATTAACTAGAAAGGGAAAATGTTGTTTTCCAGAACATGATAAAAATTTAAATATGTAAAAGTCAAGATGCTGACTTAGAATTATAGAATCATAGAGTGGGTTAGATTGGAAGGGACCACAAAGATCATCTAGTTCAAATCCCCTGCCATAGGGGACACCTCCCACTAGAACAGGTCGCTCAAGGTCAACAGATCACTCCCTGCAGGATCAGGTAAATACATTTAAATCATAGAAAGCTTTCTACTCATGCCATGTCTTCAAATTCCTCATTACATCTTAGAGCCAGGAAATAACAGAATATTTCGAAAGTGATCCAGGCTGGCTTGCATCTCCAATTGACATTTGCCAGTAATGCAGTCTTTTGGCTTGACTTCTCCTAGTCTAGCATGTAAAGTGAAACAGGAAAAAAAATCATAAATCATAGCCTCACAGATAGTGTTATCAGACATTATGCTTCCTTCCAGTTCAGCACCCCAAGGACAAGGACTTCTCCAGCTCTAGCAGTCCTAAGAAACACCTATAAGAGAGCACATGAAAAGGCACAGCAATTTAAAAACAGACCAAGCTGCACCAGAAAAAAAATCAAACTGAAAAAAAAAGTATCTTCATCAATGGCCAAATTCCCTCATGAGCTGAAAGCTGCAGTTCAAATTTCTGTTTCAAAATCAGATAAAAGCTAAAGTACCATTGCCTTGCAAATGTCAGAAAATGTTGGGAAATGGAGTAATTATTTGGGAGTGTAAGTAAAAACTGGGATACTTCCAATAGAACATACAATTTCAAAACCCAAGCAACATTATTCAGACCTGCCTAGTGAATATTCAGTCACTACAATATTAATTGGGATAAAGCAACTAACACAACCTCACCATACCTCTACAGTTTCCCTGCTATATCTGGTTAATACTAGCTGGTATTTGGCATAATTTCATAAATGCTACTTGGTGATTGCTGGCTGTAAATCTGAAAGAAAAAGGAATAAAAATCCACTTGTGGCTTCAGCTGCCAGATAGTTTCACTGAAGGGTTAAGGTACCTAAATTATACCCTGCATATACAGAAAGTCAGGTTTAGAATGAACAAGAAAAGGTGTGCTTGAATTAAATGTTTGTGGTAGGGTTTGTTATGACTTCTACTAAAGCAATGAGTTCATTGTCACCGATAATAAGTAAGAACAGCTTTTATTCAAAAACTTTTGTGGAGGCTTGTACTCTTTCTTGTCATGTATATACATTATTTAATAAGAAATTGGGATAGATTTAATATTGTCAAACCCATACAGGGATTCTAGGGACATTCATAACCTAACAATTATTTTGTAGCTGGGTCTCATTTATCACTTTTAGTTGTGCAAGCCCAAACCCTAACCATCCATGGCAGATAACGCTTCCATGCAGCAAAATTCATTAACAGTTCTGTCTTTGCTAAATAAATGGACCACGTTTTCTTCTTCAGATACTTCTATAGGGTTATATTTGTCTTCTGTTCTCATGTTCAGCACATTCTAAAATTTGACAGATCACAAAAATCCCCAGGAGGGATTTCATCCATCTTATTAGCCTTTCATTGCATGAAGTTTTCTGTCTACTAGACCTCAGAGGACATCTTAAGAAATAAAGTATTGAGGACTAGAGATCTACACTTTGATAGCAGTAAGATAAATAGAGTGAGAGCTTAATCTATATTAATAACACACTGATTGTGATAGATTTGGGGAACAGATAGACCATCTTAGAGAAGTTGACACTGATGGAAAGACCCCATCCTGTTAGTTTGGATAATGAGGTTACTCAGTGTGACACCCAGAGGAGAGAGACCAGGCAAATCACCTTATTGTCAGAGCAACTGTAAGCTTTGCTTTCATTTGCAGCACCCAATCACAGTGTGATTGACAACCAGGAATAATAATACCCAGTGACAATTCCCTGGGAGAATACCAGCACTAATTACCCACTCCACCAGTTGAATTCACTGACTGTAGATGGCTCCACAAAATTCAGTAAGGGAGAGTGTCCATTTCATATCCATTTATGGATATATGAGGGAATCTAGTTAACATACTTCATTAAAATTCATTTCTTGGTAACAGATACATACAAAATGGCAATAGAAATGATGGTATGTCCTGATCGGAACAGAGTAATTAAATCCTGAAGTAAAACTACTCATTAAACTAGAAACATTTTGCTTTTCCTTGTTCTAACTTTGTCAGGTCTTTAAATTCGTTCATTTATAATAGGGCACTCCAGATGCTCTGCTACACTGCACTCGCTATGACCATTTGCATCTCTATAATACAGGTGCAATTTTTGTGTGTATCAAGCACATTGTACTCCTGTCATTTGGCAGGCTCTCTTGGCTCCCACACTCTCTTGGATCAAAAGGTTTTCTTTTGGCCAAAAGCATGGAAATGAGACTTTAAAGCACAATAAAAAAATCTAATATGAATCTTGCTAATGGAGGGATAGCTTTGACTCCTGGACCTGTCACACAATTCAGGTCTAGGCTCTTCTAGCAAGATCTGAATGATGTACAGTAGTGCCTTGGGTTAAGACAGGCTTCTGAAAGTTAATAAAATATGTATGTCACTCAAATCAATCCATCATTACTAAAGAGAACACAGAAGAAAAAAGCACATCCAAACTGTAGAAATGTAGAATGTGTGAAGAGAGCTTTAAAAGATCCCTAGGAATAACCTGACACCATGCTTTGCTCCCATCTTCCTTGAGTGGATATGTCCTTGTGGTACAACAACTTCACCTGTCACCCACCAAAGAGCAGACTCCCCTTCCTATCCAGACAGATTTGCACATGCCAGCAAAATACCCTCCCTGGAATTTAGTCCATAGAATTTGGTATTCACCTCAGTCCTAATGTGGGAAAACTGAGCTTACTTTCTTCCTAAGTGAATCATTTCATCTTTCAGCAATTTGCCTGGGCCACAAAGCACTACAGCTCAAAACTTTCACCTCCTCTTATGTCTTACATAACCTTATCTGTGCTTGTTTTTAAAATATCCTGCAAAACTTGCCACACTTTCTCTCCAAAGCCAAATTACTCCACTAGGACTAACAAAACCTGTTATATTTGATCTTAACAGGTTGATCTACATATTTTTGATCTGAGACAACAAATTGTATTCAATGCTCTTCTGAAATACCTAGAAATTGTGTAAGATATTTGATTTTTATAGTTGTGAAGAAGTGATATTACCTTCACTTTCTTGTGTAAACCATTCTCCAGTTGGAAAACAGCTTTGGATTCTTAACAGACTTCATTTAGTTTCAGAAATTTCCTCACTCAGGAATAAAAAGAGGCCTGAGATTAGCATTTGATCATGTAAAACCTTCCTATGATGTGATTTTTAAAAGTGATAGATACAGATATATACATGATAGAGATGATGATATAGATGATGATATATAGATATAGATGATATAGGTATAGATGTAGATTGTAAAGGGTTAACCCTGTTGGGGGAGTGGCCTTGACCCTGACCCCAGGTGGTCCTGAGCCTGAGTGGGTCCAAACACTACCAGGTGTGGTGGTCAGCCCACTCCCACTTCCTGTCTAAGAGCCGTATAAAAGCAGGGGAATTTCCTCTTTCTCTCTGTCTCCTGCTTTCTGGCTTCACCATCTTGTTTTCTGCTGCTGTTTGTTTTACCATCTGGCCACAACCCACGAGGTGGACAAAACCACTGCCATCGAATCTGGTTGTATTTACGTATTTTCTATCTTGTTTTCCCTTCCCTACCCCTTTTGTAACTTTCCTACCTCATATGCTTTTTATTGATTGTTAAACCTTTCTTCTTTTAACTTCCAAATCAAAGTAAGATTATTTATTTGGGTGTGTTTACCTTTCCTCTCTTTATATCTAATTCCTTTTCTTTGGGAAAGAAGGGAGAAGAGGGGAAGGCATCCTACAAATTGTTATTTGTTCTATTAACTATATTTGAGTCTCGGGGAAATTTAAATTAGAACCTAGTCAATTAAATAGATGTAGATGTAGAGTCAGGCCTTTCAAAAAATGAATGCAGAGTATTTTGATTTGAAAGGTAATAACATAATGTGAGTTTCTGTTATGGAAAGAGAAATGTGGCTTCTAATAGGTCTAGAAGGCATAAAGACATTTGGATCCAGTTGAGGTATATTCATATCTACATTGCTGCAGTTACCTAGCTTTAGGTAGATGTGGAAATTAGTTATCACAGTTGATGGGTATGAATATTCAAATCTATATGGTATTTGCCAGCCTCCATATATGTGCCTCCAATGTCCCAATTTTAGAATCATAAAATGGTTTAGGTTGGAAGAGACCTCCAAAAGTCATCTAGTCCAACCCCCCTCTCAGTAAGCAGGGGCTTCCTCAACTAGATCAGACTGCCCCAAGCCTTGTTGAGCCTCACCTTGAATATCCCCTGGGATCAGGTCTCAACTCCCTCCCTGGACAACCTGTTGCAGTGTTCCACTACCATTGTGGTAAAGAATTTGTTCCTTGATTTAACGTAAAAGAAAACTGCAGATACATGCAAATATCTCCCAAGCACTCTGTTTCCTTATTATTTAGAGCATTGTGACAATATAATTAACAGTGAATTAATACTATTAAAAAAGTAAACTGAATATACTTGTATTTATATATATGTGCATGGGATGTTTGGGAAGGTTGGTTTTAATCATAAATGACTGAGTTAGGTTTTGTCTTTCTTTTCCTGTATTTTTTCACTTGTAAGAATGCATCCTTCCAAAATAATTTATTTAGAGAAGCCATGCCAGCATAATTCATAGCTTTTTTGCTCCAGCTGTAATGCCTTCCTGAAGCAGGTTTTCCTTTGAGTTGGATCAAAAAAACCTACCAAGATTCTAATGCTCAGATCCAACCAAAATCCCATAAAGTAAACTTCATTTAGAAACCTTTATGGAATGTTTCTGTTAACATAGGCAACTCATCTCCACTGCAGCTCCTGCTGTGATTAAAATTACACTTCAAGAAGTCTTAAACTGGAATCAGCTCTTGTAAAGTGAGTCAAGGGCACTATTTTTTTTCCCTACAGTGGTAATGGACATACATTCTTAGATTGTTGGCTGTGACCTCTTGACAATGAAAACAAATGAAAAAAATAAACATTGGCAGGATACTGCAGAACTACAGCACACCACAAATCACAGAATTGTCAGGGTTGGAAGTGATTTCAAAGATTATCTAGTTCAAACATCCCCTGCCACGGGCAGGGACACCCTCCACTGGATCAGACTGCTCAGAGACACATACAGACTGGCCTTAAAAACATCCAGGGCTTCCACCACCTCACTGGGCAATGTTACTAGCTTTATTAATTTCAGATCTAGAATGCGATGAAATGACTCATGCTAGAGAACTGACTTCCTGGATCACAGTGCGAGGTAGGAAATGAAAACTGGAGATGGTTAGCAGGAAACGTTTCAGCTCAGCATCCCACACCCACTCTTGAAATGTTTATCCAAAACGTGTCCTCTCCTGAGGTTTGAAAGGACTTATGTAACTTTTTCATATTTTCTCTCATTTTCTCACCTCATTTCTACCTGGTGATGAAGGTCTGAGTTACCCTTTTTGGTTCTCATTACAGTAGTTTTAAGCCGAATGAAAACAAGAAAAATGAAAAGCTTGGGTTTGGGGGGTTTGTAGAATTTCCTTCCCACATTTCAATCCAGTAAGATCCTAGCCTGGGAAATGATGATGCTCTGAACAGAAACAATATGAATGCGAAGTAACTCTTTCGGCATGGAGATAAACCGATCATCTCCGCTTAATCTGCTAGTGTAATTATTTAATGGACTAAATTATACCCTATTTTGTTATTCATCATTGTTTCTATTTATACTAATGATATATAGTAAAATAGACTAATATATGTATGTAAATGAATGACAAATTAATTAAAATTGCTAATCTTATATATGAAAAAAAAGACTGTTGTTAAAATGGAAATCTTTTAATGCTGGATATGTTTTTTTTGTTCCAGTTCCCTACTCTCTTACTGATAACTCTATTTTTTTTTTTTTGGATGTGCAAGATGCTTCACTGAAAACTGTTCACAGGGCAAAGTTTAGCTTTCATGTTTCCTTCCTTTTCATCACTGTCATGACTTATGTATCGTATAATATGCTAAAATTCAAAAATAGGTAGCATGTTCTTGGTTAAACTTTTTGTTTCCAAAGGGTCATTCTCTCATCACACAGGAAGCATGGAAGATTCCTTTGAAATATTCTGGGGAGGTTTGGCCACAGAGTTAATTATAGGAAAATGCATTTTTGTAGGAGAGATTTATAACTAATCCTGAAAGACAGAATCCTTACTTGATTCATAGGGCATATTTATCGATAAATGCATGAAAAGAAAAATTTCTAAGGCAAGCAATTGTGTGTCTTTCATAAGACACAGACAACTCTAAAGGATATAGCAGATGAGATTAAGTACCATACCAGACAGACAGGATAATAAACGCAATATAAAGGTCAGTTTGGCACTGGAAACCATTAAGGGAGCTTTTCCTGAACAAGTACGGCAGACAATCAAAATGAGGTCTCTCCAAGGGGTGAAAGTACAGCATTCAGTGAATCAGACTCAGTTATTACTGAGAAGTAGAAGCAATGTCCATATTCTTAGTCCATATACAGTGTGCTAGTTTGAGTCTAGCTAGAATGTTTTGGTGAGAAGAATTAGATCATAAGCTGAGAAATGAAAACAATGGTGAGGTCCCTCACAGTCTTGCTGAGATGTGTAGAAAGGAAAAGTAAAATGTGAGATATGGTCACTTCACTCTGGACTTTGCTGTCGGCTCTTCACCTGCTGGGGAGCTGGGGCTGCTGGCTGAACTCCATCTTGCTTTCTAACCTCACCCTCCATTTGCTTTGGCTGATTCACCTTTGCTTCTTAACCCCTGCTCTGAAAAGGAAGACAAAATGTATCCCATAGCAACTAATCGCTAATTTATTGGAATAGGATTCTTTTCAAGAATGTCAACTAATTTATTAGTTAAAAGAAAGATACTTTGGATTTATCAGTTGAAGTCCTTTAATTTTAAAGTCTACCAACAAGAAGAGCTGAAAAAAATTTTGGCATAGAGATATGTAGTCTATTTTATATATATATAAAAGCAGTGAGTACATAGGCTGTAGTATTTTTTGCACTAAATCATGACTCATGCAAGAGCAAAGACAGATAAGAAAGCAGAGCTTATAAAAATGAACTGAAAGAGGATTTGCATATTCGTAGTTTATCACTTTTAGATGTTTAAAATCTTGTATTTATTGATTGAGCCAGGATTTAAAACTGTTATTTTTTTAGTGACATTGGGGCTTAGCTCAGTGGTAATCAAATGTTGAAGAGTGGTGTGATATACAATAGTGTCTGTGGTAATCATTAACAGTTGTGTATCACTGTCAGACACGAGTTAAGAGTGGGAATCACCTTACTTTAGCCATTTGGAATTTAGGTGTCTAGATTAGTCAATCATACAGGCTCCTTTTGTAGTCAATAGGCACTTTTGGAGGGTGATTCATCTCATACTAAAATAGGGGTGGATGAATCATCTCTCAGAGATACCTCTCTCTCTCCTAAGAGCTATGCTTTTCCTACCAAGACACAAAGCCCAACCATGTGGCTTCTAACTAATAAGCATAGACAAAATTTCAAACATCAGCTCCTGCAAGAAACTTCTGTACACAGCCTACAGACTGAAAAGAATTAATGTAAATTGTCTGGCAAATAATATCAAATGACAGTGGCACTGGAGAAGTTCATTAACCAGTTGTAAACAGAGGAATATTTGTTGAGTCCATACCCAAAACTAGTTACACACTGCCTTAAAAAATGACTGTCATTGATCGCTGCATAAAATAAAGCTGCAGCCTGTGCTTTCTTAGCTCCATGACAGTGGTTTTAATTGGAGTTTGGAGAGGATTGAGGCTTCCTTGCCAGTGCTATATGCAATCATCCAGCTGTTCAGACAGTTAAAGAACTTAAGATGTAATAGCAGAGGAGCTGGCAGACACTCAGTCTGCCTGCTAGAGACCAGTGAGAGTCCTAGCAAGCTATTTAAGACATTATTTAATATGGTAGTCATTAAGAATACAAGGGGAAAAAAAGAAGCACTGTGCAATTGATTAGCTAGAAATGCGTAAGTTTATACAAATCAAAGTGTTCCACCCTGCATGCCATTGCCCTCATCTAACAACACTTTCCACTTTTAAAATGTTATTACATTACTAAAAACTCTGAAGCCGTAAGTATCTATTTGATATTGATAGCACAGGACATTGTCACCCGAATTTAATATCCAGAGGCAATTATTGCATAAATCAGAATTGGACTATCAAACTTGTAGTTTGAAAGTCTTGACCCTTCACAAGTGGAACTGGATGCTCTGGCTCCTGAAAATTGTTCTTCCATCAAAACCATAACTTGAAGGATCAGTCCATCAAAACTATAACCTGAAGGATCAGGAAAAAGAAAACATTTAAGGAATTTGTTACGAAGAATTTGTGTACACTTATGTCAAGACTAAGGAAAAAGCCATCAGAGAAATACCAAATCATAACCATACTTGTTCCCATCTCTATGGCTCATCTCCAATAGAGGAAATTATGTCCAATCTTAAACAGAAGAAAACAACAGAAAAAGTACTTCCAAAACATGGAACAGGATTGGGAGGTTTATTATCTTTGTTCATATTTTGCCAGTTGCTCACTGGCACTGTCCTTACTTTCAATGCACTATAAAAGAATAAAGAAAGGTTGAACTGTGCCTGTGAATAATGGCAAAGAACTGTGATTGTATTTAGCTGCTTTTAAGTAGAGCAAAAAAGAAGTAATAGCTTAGTATTTTTAAGGTGAGAAAGAAACAGAATGACCCAGGTTTCAATAGTCAATCACATATCAAATTGTAGAAAAGAGTACTTTAAAAATATTTTATATTCATTATACATTTTGGATTTACTGGGAAGTTTTTTAATGTTTTGTATTACCCAAGACCTTACAAAACTCATGACTCTGCTCTACTAGAAGAAAATAAGGTGCAATTAGTAAGAAAGTATATGAGTATATTTTATCAGATGCCTTTATCTTACTATACTATCCACCACAAATAGGAATTCTTTCAGAGGCCTAATAATTTCAAATCTGTCTTGTCTGAGCACCCAAGATCTATTCCAGAGGAAGTGATTACCAATTTGGGTATTTTTTTCCTAGCAGCAGGCACACTGTATCCTACATTCTGATGAACCATCTGTGCTTGCATCGTATAGAAAATCAGCTAAAATGATGCCATCCAGAGGGATCTGGACGGGCTAGAGAGGTGGGTTCAGGCCAACCTCATGAACTTCAACAAGGCCAAATGTAAGGTCCTGCACCTGGGTCAACACAACCCAAGCCCAAATCCTGGGTGGTGAATGGATGGAGAGCAGCCCTGAGGAAAAGGACTTGGGAGTCTGGGTTGATGAAAAGCTCAACATGAGACAGCAGTGTGTACATGCAGCCCAGATAGAAACTGTGTCCTGGGCTGCAGCAAGAGAAGTGCAGCCAGCAGGGCAAGGGAGGGGATTCTCCCCCTTTGCTCTTGTCAGACCCCACCTGGAGTACTGTGTGCAATTCTGGAGCCCCCAACACAAGAATGACATGGAACTGTTAGAGCAAGTCCAGAGGAGGGCTGCGAAGATGATCAGAGGGCTGCAGCAGCTCTGCTATGAGGACAGGCTATGAGATTTGGAGCTTTTCAGCCCAGAGAAGAGACGGCTTCAAGGAGACTGTGTAGTAGCCTTCCAGTATCTGAAGGGGGTCTACAAGAAAGCTGAGAAGAGGCTATTTACAGGATCTTTTAATGACAGGACAAGGAGTAATAGGTTTAAACTGGTAGAGGGGAAATTTAAACTAGATGTTAGGAAGAAGTTCTTCACAGTGAGAGGAGTGAGACAGTGGCACAGGTTGCCCAGGGAGGCTGTGATTGCTCCCTCCCTGGAGATGTTCAAGGCTAGGTTGGATGAGGTCTTGAGGAACATGTTCTAGTGATGTCCCTGCCTATGCTAGGGGGTTGGAACTGGATGATCTTTGAGGTCCCTTCTGACTTAAACCATTCTATGACAAACCCCCCATGAAGATTGTTTGAAGTATGTTATAATTGAGTTAGCATACCAGTTAGTCTAGTAGTTGTTTCTTGACTTACTGATAGAAAAGCTTTGAAAAATCTAATCCCTTCTCAGGTGGGAGCCTCCTCCAGGAAGTAATTTTGACAGAAATTCTAGTGATTTCATAGCACCACCTCCGGTTTAGCTGAGTTACTAATTGGTACTAACTGGAAACCAATTGGTACTAATTGGGAAAGTCCCACCTACACCTCTTTCAGCAATAAGACAACTAATTCAGTAGTATCCCCAGCCTGCAAGCTCATTCTTTGTGTTAACTCAATAAGTAGGTAGGCTGCAAGGTCATGCAACGGCAACTTCATCCATCTTGTTTGTAAATAGTCAAACATTCTGTCGGTGACAACAAATAAATCATAATAATAGCCTATATCAACCCCAAGAGAAATATATAAGAAAGCTTCTGTAACTTTTCTCTTACACGTTTTGCATCTCATAAAAATGAAGATCCGTGTGAGAGCAAGGGTGTGGGATTTCATGGGGATCTCAGAGCATTACATTTCTGTTTTCTCTGCTGCAGATTATTCTAGCATTATCTGGAAAAACTCACATTGCTAAGGTCTGCACAATTTTTGTAATAGGTATCATGTGGCAAAGGCCATTATAAACAGCTATAGATTTAAACAGCCTTTGGAATTATAGAACCATAGAACATTAGAGGTTGGAGGAGACCTCCAGAGATACATTGAGTCCAACTTCCATGCCAAAGTAGGATCCCCTAGGGTAGTCTGCACAGGAATGCATCCAGGCAGGTTTTGAAAGTCTTCAGAGATAGAGACTCCACAACACCTGTGTGAAGCCTGTTCCAGGGCTCTGTCATCCTCACTGTAAAGAGGTTTCTCCTCATGTTGAGGTGAAATCTTCTATGTTCAAGCTTGTACTCATTGTTCCTTGTCTTATTACTGTGCACCACTGAAAAGAGATTGGCCCCATACACTTGACACCCACCCCTCAGATATTTATAGACACTGATCAGATCCTCTCTCAGTCTTTTCTTCTCAGCATCACTGATTAGGGAATAAATGCAGGACCTGAGATGCCCAAGAAGGTTGCCGGGGGAAGTCTCAGTACCACTGCCAAGATGCATTGAAGAGTGTCCCAAACGTGACTCATTTTACTCTAACTCAGTCATGATTGCTCCAAGCCATTGTGATGGTTTGGGAGTTACCCATCGCCCCCACTCTTATGAAATCACCCAGACTAGACTCAACCGAGCTGGAAATTACGGAAGGAAGCTTTATATTTACAGCTTAGCGTAATGTACAAGCAGATATTTACAATGCATACAGCTATAGACAGAAATATACAAGTTAAAAAGAGTAATACAGAAACACGATACCCCTCCCAGAAACCAGGAGGGGCTCCCAACCACCCTTCCACCTCCTTTCCACCCCTCTATCTTATCCTAGAGTTTGCCTTACGTGCAAGGTGAGTTTAAAGGATCAGCCAGGGGAGTTAGAAAGCAGAAGGATTAGTTACACAGAAAGTAGGCCAGCGAGAAAAGTACAGGCACCAGCTGTGACAGAGAGCCACTGTACTATTTATGTTTTGTGATCTTGTTTTTCTACATCTCAGCAAGCCTATGAGTGAAGTAGACACCACTGTTTCCTTTTCACAACCTATAATCTAATTTCTCTCACTAGAATATTCCAGCTAGCCTCAAACTAACACAGCCATGCAATTGATAGGGTAAACCCAGCTGTGCCAAATCATACTGATCTGTTTGAAAATGTGTAAAAAGCTACCTTGGACACGACATACTAGAAACATGAAGCAAATCAATCAATTAATCAATTAATCTGAGGTCCCTTATCCAAAATTTTTCTCACATTGAAAGGAAAAATATTACAGGCCATAATGGTGACTGTTGTCAATTCTATAAAGCAGCAAAGAAGAGCATCACTATACATTTACTTGTTCTTCTAAGCACTGGATACAACTGGCTTGTTTAACACTTTCATTAACGTGATATATAGAATATAAGCTCTAGTAGAACGTTGCCTATGACTACAAAGTGAAAAAAATTACAGCACTATGCCTAAAGCACAATACAAGAAGAATTTATAGACCAAGGCACACGACAACAATCTGCAGAAACTGCTTTGGTAGCAGTGGGTCAAGAGCTCTTTGGGTTTTAGTCGTAAAATTCAGCGAGTGCCTGAAGTACAGCTCTAGCACTTCTACAGATGTTAGCTGTGCAAAATCTCCTAGAAATTTTTCCTTGCCCATAGAGACCAAGAAAATTGGTATCCCCCCAAAACTGCTTGCATCCTTCTGTCTGTGTCACAGTCTGAGGAGCAAGTTCACAATGACCCTGACATTGTTCAGAAGGGCACTGTGCAATTGTGGTGATTAAGCAAGACTGACAGGGGCTCTTTTGCAGCTGATACACAATTCCTATTTTTATATCCTTACTTCTGAAGTAAATAATAATCCTTATATTGTCATGCATTCTTCTAGTACTCGTATGCAGTCTTTGCTGAAAGATGATGGAACTAAAAGACTCCTTTCTTTCATGCAACCACAATAATAAATATCTCTTTCAAATTTACATACTTCCCTTTAGTTTTGTGATTAATATCATTTGTTATCCTCTCAACTGAATGGATTTTTTGCATGATGAGAATAGTAAGAAGACGATCCACTGCTGTGGGCTGATAATATTCAATTTCAAATAAATAGAACTATTATCAGTTTGATTAGCTGAGGTGCTGGTTTAAGATGCACTTGGCTAGATGCACTAGTTTTCTGAATGGCAATAGACCACCTCATACCTCTCCTGTTGAAAGTCTAATTATTAAGATCATCTACAATAATAACCTTTAAGATAATGAATACACTATCATAGCTTCCTGTCTTTAATCAATTAGGCACAAAGGACAAAAAAGTTTCTGGGAGACAAAAATAAATGAACAGATTGTAGAAGATGCTTTCATGTTCTGCTAATCTTGTTTAGTGTCTCCTGTTTTATTTGGTTGCCAGCTACAGAACTATTAAAGCCTAGTTATACAAGACAAGGAAGCACTAATTTAAGATGGGGTATGTTAGTATACAAATATGAAGAATGCCAGGGTGCAAGGCATAGACGACAGGAATTTATAACAAAAGATGCTCTGTAAATGTCCTCATTTGTACGTTCACTTGTCATGTGAATTGGGAAGTTATTTCAGGGGCCATGAAACACATTTAAATGTCATTATATGCACGGATCAAATTAGGTTTTTTTTCTGAAACAACAGAATTGTTCATATCTTGGACTTTTTTTCCCAGTTATTCTTTAAAATCTGGGGCAACTCCAAGTAAATCTAGATTGATTGATTATTTATAATTGCTGTAAACTGAACCTTTAAAATAGGCTCATACATAGGGTAAGTATAGCCTAGAGAACAGGACATAAGAATGGGTGAAATGTTGCCTAGAGAACAGGACATTAGGAGAAGGAGTTGGCAGACAATTACTGCCTCCAGACAGGGGATGTGCATCAACTTAGGCTCAAGGCATGCTAAATAGTTAGGGACTTCCATATCAAAGCTGGCTTGTGCTAAACCACCACAAAGGAGATAAGGTATTTATGGACCTGCCATCAGTCTTTTATTAAATCTGGCCCTTCATCTCTTACTGCCTTTTCTTCTTCTTTTTCCTTCTGTATAATAGGGATTGTACTTCTTTCTTTTGACAAATACCTCGAGTGGCACTGGTGAAAGAAGCTGTGTAAAAGATGAGTGAAGTAGAGTCTGTTCTTTGCATTTTTGTTATCTGAAGAGAACATGATAGAATCTTTATGCAAAGCATTTTTGAGTGTTCATCTTGCAGGAAAAAAAAAAAGGCAGGAAAAAGTAACATCATAGTAATGAGTTGTTTGAGTTCTAAAGAGTCTTGAACATTTTAAAAATGGCAGTGGTTTCATATCTTTCTCTTAAAAGGGCCTGGGTACCAAAGGTAGAAAATACCACATGCAACTTTGTTGGACAAAGTTCCTATAGTGATCTGGGGACTCCTGATCAGACATATTAGCAGTATACATAGTTTAGAAATCAGCCAGCAAGTATATGTATTAAATATGGTATCACTGAGAAAATCAATGTGAATTTTCTAGTGAGATGTTCAGTCTTGCTTGTCCTTTAAAGAATCAATAAACATTTGCTATTGTATACTCATGCTTCAAAAAGCTTCCTACAGCCCATCAATGAAATAAAATCATTGCTTATTTCTAAGACTCTCTCGTGAACAAATAAGTACTCAAAAATAAGACAAAAAAAGGTAGGGATAAACAGTCAGCTTTGTCAATACAGGAAGATCACTCTTCAAGTTCCATAAAGTTTCGAGCTAGGCCCTGTATTGTTAAGTACATACATAAATTCTCTGGAGAAAAACTGAAAAGCAAAATGACAAAGTGTGTTGATAGCATTAAGGGCACACGGGGATGTAAAAGCTGTTAATGCAGCTGTCAATAAACTCTCAGTACTGAGTTACTGGCTATGATAAAAATGGGTAGTGGCTAAGTATGGATAATATCAAAAAGGATGCTAGCCATGTAAAAGGTAATTTCACATTTGCAGTTAGGTGTTCTAAACTATCCATTATCTCTCAGGAGAGATTTTACTGGTGAAAATGTTATTTCAGGAGTCAGCAGTGCTCAAAAGAGAAAACAGAATGTTTAGAGATTACTAGGGGGGGGAGGGAGTTAAAAAGGAAGAATAGTGCTTCATGCACATGGGTCTTGTATATCATTAGCAATTTTGTTTCCCTGCTTCTGCGAGAACATAACAGAAAAAAGAAGAGTATCAATGACGACAAAAAATTACAGAATAACTCTCAGAGAAAGCATTAGTGAGATGAGGATTCTTCAGCCCAGAGAAGAGACACTATAGGGAGCTTTTGACAGAACTATAAAACCATGAGTGAAACTGAGAAGGTAGAGGAGGAACTGTTTGTTGTTTCTAATAATTCAAGAATTATGGGAGCACGGATGAAAAGTTGCAGAACAAATGGTGATACGCAGATGAAGGTAAGAAATTCATTGTCGGATGAAGCTGCAGAGACCTACATAGCTTTGCAATGGCATTAGTCAGATTGCTGGATGGTAAAGCAATCATAAAAAAACATAAAGTCAGAATCTAAATTGTAGCTTTGGATGTTCACAAGCCAGTGGTTATTGGACTGTTATGAGGAAGAGTCCTGCGTTTGTCCTGGTTTTTAAAGAGTTTTACCTAGGAATTGATTGCCAGTCATTGCTGCAGAAATGCTGCTGGAGCATGCTGCAAAGTTGTGTGAGGTTCTGAACCACTAGGACCATTCTTACGTTCTTCTGCTGGCTTAAGGCTAATTGGAATATTTTAATGAGATACATTAGATTATTGGCCATGATTATTATTAGATTATTGTGTATCACTACTATTTTTTCACTTGCAAGGAACTGAATTCAAAGGTTCTGTCCTTTTTTCTTTTCAGATTAACAATGACACACTGCAGCTGTTTGATGTGAAAAGGTAAGTTAGGAGCCTTAAAAGCAACACATGAATGTGTGGTTTGCTCCCAGTAATGCTGGGAATATTAAGAACATATTAAATGCTCTTCGTTTAGAGTCGCAAGATGAATCTCACCATGCAATTACTCTCTTGTAAGTTTGTTTTAAAAATCCACTGAAGTATAAAAGATACCATAGTTTATCCCAGTGCCAATAGTATTCTTGTAAGCTGGAAATTAAGTCTTTCAAGTTATATTTGAACAGACTGAATACAAAAATGTATAACCTCTCTTTCTCTTGCCCTCTTTCTGTTTCATATGGATAATTCTAAATCAGCTAAATTTTAAATTCATTACATGAATAGACACCATAGAGAAAGAATCATATGAATTGAAATTAAATTGTGCAAATGAAATGTTTGTTAGTAATGAGATGTTTTACATCTGTAATAAGTGTCCTAAATTTGAAGATATATTGACTAAGTCGCTAAGAACTTCTGCAAGTTATTTAGCATACTAGGGAAGATCAGATTAACTTCAGTGCCTGAGTTGTGCAACATATTAATTGTGGAATTGCATAATTACAGTTTCCTCTCAGATTTTTTTCTTAATTAGAAAAATAAAGTGCTAAGATACCAACAGAGAAAATGTGTAAACCATGTATTTAACTGTAATACAAGTTATTCATTAAGATATGTGTTTGTTGATACTATGGTCTTGCACAAGCAGAGCCTTAATGAATAAAGCAGAAAGTCCAGTGACATCAACCAATGCCAACAAAGGACTTAATAAGCTGCATTTTAGTGCATCTCTGTCTTCCTTTCCATCCTTATTGATTAAAGCTGTCCAGCTGACTCCACCTATTCAGCATTCACTGCAGGACTGGAGCAAAAATCAGACCGTAAGAATAAAGGTTTGCACTTGAAAAGTAATCTTAGAATCATAGAGTTTCTTGGGCTGGAACGGACCTTAGAGATTATCTATCTACGAGGAGAGGCTGAAGGAGCTGGGGGTGGTAGACCTGAAGAAGAGGAGGCTCAGAGGAGACCTTATTGCTCTCTATAACTACCTGAAGGGAGGTTGTAGCCAGGTGGGGGTTGATCTCTTCTGCCAGGCAACCAGCAACAGAACAAGGGGACACAGACTCAAGTTGTGCCAGGGGAAGTATAGGCTGGATGTCAGGAGGGAGTTCTTCACAGAGAGAGTGATTTGCCATAGGAACGGGCTGCCCAGGGAGGTGGTGGAGTTGCCATTCCTGGAATTGTTTAAAAAGAGACTGAATGTGGCATTTGGTGCCATAGTTTAGTTGATTAAATGGTGTTAGGGGATAGGTTGGATTTGATGATTTCAAAGGTCTTTTCCAACCTGATTAATTTTGTAATTCTGTGATACTCCAGCCTCCTCGCCATTGGAAGGGACACCTCTCAACTAGACTTGGCTGCCTAAGGCCACATCCAATCTGGTTTCAGATATAATAATAACCCTGTGTTGCACATATACATTCTGATGCCCCTATTACAGCTATTGATGTTATATGGCTGTGATACATATTTAAAGAAAGGCAGAAATGAACCTTAACTTTTTTCTCTACTAATTTTTCCTGCCAATTCACTGAGATAGCCCAGAAGGGACAATGTGTTGCAGTGTGGTGCTGCTTCTAAAGGCTCTGGGTTGCAAAATACAAGCATACTGGCTCCTTTGACAGTGTTCCAGGGCTGGGAAAGGTAGGGAGAATTTTAAGCCAGATCTGCATATGGAGAAATATTGACTTTCTCCATACCTTCTGGATTACCTTATGTTTAAACTGGCAAACTTATTATTGAAGTACTGTCATTTTTCCTATACATGTTGTTTGCATTGCTCTTATTTTGATAGTGAAAAAAAGGCACCTTGCAGTAGCAAGGCTTGTTCTGCCATGGAGGACAGGAAACAATGTCTGCTCTTAATTATTTCAACTATTGAGAAAAAAGCTTCAGAAGAAAAAAAAAAGGAAAAAAAAAAAAGAAAAAGTGAGACTGATACAGTTGTAAGATTCTCAATGCGCTTTCATGGAATCATAGAATCAGTCAGGGTTGGAAGGGGCCACAAGGATCATCTAGTTCCAAGCCCCCTGCCATAGGCAGGGACATCCTACCCTAGATCAGGCTGGCCAGAGCCTCATCCAGCCTGGCCTTAAACACATCCAGGGATGGGGCCTCAACCAACCCCTGGGCAACCCATTCCACGGTCTCACCACTCTCATGCTGAAGAACTTCATCCTCACATCCAGCCTGAACCTACCTACCTCCAGCTTTGCTCCATTCCCCCTAGTTCTGTCACTACCTGATAGCTTAAAAGTCCCTCCTCAGCCTTTTTTTAGGCCCCCTTCAGATATTGGAAGGCCACAATCTGGCCTCCTCTTCTGCAGACTGAACAGTCCCAACTCCTTTAGTCTGTCCTCATAGGAGCTGCTCTAGCTCTCTGCCCGTTCTTGCAGCCCTTCTCTGGACACACTCCAGCATGTCCACATCCCTCCTGTACTAGTGGCTCCAGATCTGGATGCAGTACTCCAAGTGGGGTCTCACCAGAGCACAGTAGAGGGGGAGAATCACCTCCCTTGCCCTGCTGGCCACACTTCTGCTGATGCAGCCCAGGATCTGGTTGGCCCTCCGGGTTGCAGGTGCACACTGCTGGCTCCTGTTGAGCTTCTTATTCACCAGCACCCCCAAGTCCCCCTCCTCAGGGCTGCTCCCCAGCTACTCACTGCCCAGCCTGTATTTGTTCCTTAGAAACTGTTTGCTTTTTGTTCTTTTATAATATTTAGCAAAATCAAGCAAAACATTCACGTTAAGACAACATTCCTAGACTTCACATGGCAAAGCATTAACGTGAGTCAAACATGAACAGGCAGTGCAAGTCACTTGACTCTTTCATGTCCAGGCAGATGCAGACCCTGGAAGCTGACTTGGAAAGCTGGGGACTCCATTCCACTCTAGCTTTGCATCACAGCCTGTGCAATGCCATTAATGTAAATTACCCCTACCCTGGCAGGAGTTGCATTCAACTCAGTATTGCAAGATGTATGAATAAAGACTATTCAGATGAATAGCAGTACAGAACACATTTCTGATTAAAATAACACGTCAATTATGTAAATTTTTGTTTCTGGTACTCTCAATGGCTTTATTCCCTCTCCTTTCACAGGGAAAGAGTGAAGGGCATAAGAATGTATAATCATGGTGTTATAACCTTAAATCTTAGTTCTACCAAGGTTTAGAATCCTGCTTAGTTTCCTTATTTTGAGACATATCCTTTACTGCTACAAATTTATACTGCTACACTGATGTGATTTACTAGCTCCACCCATGCATATCTGTCTTTCTTATTAATTCTTATGATGTCATGGACCTGGACCTATGTATAATTATTTGAGAAAGGCGCATCTCTAAGTTTTGCACAGAAATATTTTATCTCCTGATCTTCAGTTTTTCTTCTTACGCCCTGCAGTAGAGTGTTTTCATGTTTTTTTTCCTGGGGTGCCAAGGTTTGAGCAGGATTGAGTAAGCAAACAGTCTGAGAAATAAGGAGAATAGGCAGGGTAAGGCTAAGGTCACCCTGATAAGAGCGACAGCTGCAGGGAGGTGGCCTTGGGGAAGCTAGCAGAGAAGCTGAGAGAGTTCTGAGCTGTGCGAGGGGGCCTTGAAGTGGGGCAGGATGGTCAGCCCTGGGAACAAGCAAAATATTGCGGTCAAGGGAGCCTATCAGAAGTACACAGCCCTGTATCGAATCCACTATGTAAGTATCACCCTTAGCTTCACTAAACGGATTGACCTTCTATGTATCATCAAAGCTTGTGTCTTCTGGTCTCCCACATGGCCTTTGAGCAACTCAGCACTGGGGGAATGATATCTGCTAGTTTGTTTTAATTATTGTAAAAAAATGATGACATTATTTATGTTTCTAAAAATGCATCAACCAGGATGGAAGAAATGTGAAGGTTTGGTTGTTTTTTTTTTTCTTTCATTGATCGTTTCTCTGTCAGAAACTGAGGTTGAAGGCTTAAGCTCTCATTACAAACAAAAATTATGTTCCAGACATTGATTCTCTAAATGGCTCCCTGATCCCTCAGTTCTTGTGCAGATGCAGTCAATTTTGGAGAAATCTTGACATATTAACACGAGGACTGCAGAAGCCTCTGTCTAATGGGTCTGTATTTGCCTTTCTTCTCACTGAGGCACCTTTGGGGAGGAGTGAGGGATGCTGAGGCACCCGGTGCCATGCGTAGCACCATGCCTGGTGCCCACTCTGACATAGCAAAGCAAGTGGTCTGTGGGATGGTATCTGTCATTGCCATCAGTTTGGTTGTAGATAAGCTTGTGGCCTTTGGAATGGAAAGAATAAGGGTCATAAAATTAAGTAAGTATGAGCTTTTGAAAGTGTGGAGTACGGGAAGAGAGAGTTGTACAATCTTATTTGTATTCCTTGCAAAGAGATATTATATTCATTTTAACTTCAAAGAGGTATGGTTTTCATTATGTATGGTTTTCATTTATTTTTAAAAATAAGTGAATAATTCCTTGGGCTAGATAGAAAAAAAAAACCAACAAAACAAAGAAACAAACAAAATCCCCAACCAATAAGAACAAAACCACAAACAAAACCCAAAAAAAAACATACAAACACCAAACAAATCTCAGAGCACAAATAAATAAAGAAAAAGAAAAAAAATCACATCAAGAGAATAATTTTATAACCAAAAAAAATTGGTTTGTGAATATGGAAATGCTCTGTCAGAAGAGATTTTAGCAGTTTATGAGTTTCAGAACAATTATTCATTTACTTTCTCATCTCAAGCTTTCTCTTTTCATTATAGTAATGTCAAAATATTTTGTTCTGATATTGCTAAAATGTTTCTTTTGGTATATTAGTTTACATTGTAATGTCTTGTCACTATGAAATATCTGAATAGTAATTCATGTTTTGGCAATGCAACTACAGTGCTTTCATACCAGTAGTAACTCTACACTGTATGAAATTGAGTTGCATTTTTTAGTACAGTTCAGGATAAAACTAGTAAAATTTGAAATTATAACTCAAATCCAAAATGTGGTATTTGAGTGGATTTGTGTGTGTTTGTTCCCTTCCTCCCTCCCTTCCTCCCTCCCTCCCTCCCTTCCTCCCTTCCTCCCTCCCTCCCTCCCTTCCTCCCTCCCT
>WAAF01012410.1:318184-436701 GCA_013400475.1 Tricholaema leucomelas | reverse complement strand
TCCTTCCTTCCTTCCTTCCTTCCTTCCTTCCTCTTTAAATCTGTTTTCTCTTTTTCTCTCTCTTTCACAAAATCACAGAATGACAGAATCAGGTTGGAAAAGACCTTTGAGATCATCAAGTCCAACTTATCACCCAACATCATCTAATCAACTAAACCATGGCACCAAATGTCTCATCCAGTCTCTTTTTAAACACCCCCAGGGACGGTGACTCCATCACCTCCCTGGGCAGCCCATTCCAATGCAAAGACCTTCTTCCTACCATCCAGTCTGTACCTCCCCTGGCACAGCTTGAGACTGTGTCCCTCATTCTGTCACTGGTTGCATGGAAGAAGAGACCAACCCCCACTTGGATAAAACCTCCCTTCAGGTAGTTGTAGACAAGGATAAGGTCCCCTCTGAGCTTCTTGTTCTCCAGACTAAACAACCCCAGCTCCCCCAACTACTCCACACAGGGCTGTACTCTAGCCCTCTCACCAGCTTTGTTGCCCTTCCCTGGACATCTTAACTTCTTTCTTAAACTAAGGGGCCTAGAACTGGACACAGTACTCAATGTGTGGCCTAACCAATGCTGAGTACAGGGGCAGAAGGACTTCCCTGGTCTTGCTGGACACACTATTCCTGATACTGACCACGGTGCCATTGATACACTGCTGGGTACCTGGGTACACTGCTGGCTCATGTTCAGTTGACTGTTGGCCAGTAGCCCCAGGTCCCTTTCTGCCTGGCTGCTCTCCAGCCACTCTTTCTTTCTCTCTTTCTCTCTCTTTTTTTAATTTTCTTTTTTTTTTTTTTTTTTTTCATTACTCTGGAGCAGATTCCACAAGGATTTGATTTTTCACAGATTTAATTTAGACACTTCCCATTCATTTCATGGCAACTAGTAAACCTGAATTAAGTATATGCATGTGATGCTTAGTGTTAGTAAATGGAAATACTGTGTGTTTTTTTCCAGCTTGGAACTATTTACAAACACTTTCTCAAATCAGAAAAGGAAACCAAATGACACAATTATTTAATATCAGTGCTGATTCCAGGGGCATTCTGAGGCAGAGGTAGTAATAAGTAGAGGTGTACCAGGGAAAGAGTAACCTCATGAATATGGAGTTTACTGTGAACCCTGCTCAGTGTGGTTTATGTCCTTCTTCAGCCAATCTTCCCATTAACATTCTACACTTCCAATTAGCTCAGAAAATAGAGCAAGACTCTACATTTACTAATGGTGAGTTCATGCATAAACACGTTTGCAAACTGTGAACCTAGCTGTCAATTTCCTTACATAAAACTGTAGCAATATACGAGTTGATAGCAAAAGGGATATTGGGTGGAGACCAAAACATTACAGAGCTGAAGGAATAGGAATAACGAGCTGAAATGAGAACTCTCTCAGTTGTTTTAAAAGTTGCATTGACTGTTGAGCTGTCTTTTTAGTAATGATTTCACTTTTACCAGCCCTGTTTCTATGGTATTTGTTTTTACAGCCATAGAGATGTGATGCATGAGTCATAGCTGGCCACCTGAGCTACATAACATGAACAGGTCCAACATACAGCTACATTATGACCCTGCCATGCTCTGGGAGGGAAGAAAAACTGCTTGCTACCGCACAGATGATTCTTGCTTGCCATGACTTCTTAGTTACACATACAGTACTCTTTTTATTAACATCCACAGGGATAAATATCTGTATATTAAAAAATAATACTGCATCAGAAAATAGGTGTGAGGAGCTGTTACTGCCTAACTTCTTGGTAGATTCTGCAAGGAACTAATCTGGGAAAATGGTGGTACAGTAGCAGACTTTTGCATGTCAAACAGCAAGAGGATATCCAGAAACATTTTAGGTTCCAGCTACTTGGCACCTTGGGAAGTTTTAACAGAAATAAATGGCAAACATGAAGACCACAGCATATATATGCATTGTGAGACCATCTTGCACAGGTATGCATATGTTCTATGTTTGCCTCGTTGTAGTGAGACAATATACAGGTGGAAATGAACTGTTTTATTTTACTTTGTGCTTGGAAACCAAATTGATGTGAGCATGAGGACTTATCAGTTACATGTTTCATGGGTTGCTCATTGCTCTTTCTCTGAATACCTGCTTACATGTGTTATTTGGCCTTATGTGATTTTAGCTTGAAGTCTTCTGGTGCAATGGAAATATTTATTTGTGGTGCTAGGTTCAGAAGGATGACCATGTTGGACAAGCTTCTCACTTCATAGGTAATATCAACAGTGCTTTGTCAAATCTTCTGCAGTGTGTGAGCAGAAACATCCAGGGTATGATGCATCCTGACTCTATAATCAGAAAAATGCATTTACAGACAACAGGAGTCTTCCAGCCCATTGGAAAACATGAGAGGAAAAAGAAGGATGTTTCCTGTCAAGAAATAAGTTTTGTTCTGGGCATGGCAAGACTTTTCTGACAGAATAACAGCAGGAGATTATACAGTCCTGTACTGCAAAACAGTCCTCAAGCTGTTGTGGACCTGGTTGTCACTCTTTGTGGAGCTGGATGGTGTACTCTGCTTGTCCACAGGTGTGCCCACCACTAGCATGTTCAGTATCTGCACATAGATGATTTGCCTTTGCAGCATCAGGACTGTTTGTTTGTTTGGGACTTGATGGCAAGACAAGGCTGGCCAGGATAGTGAGACTGACAAATGTAACAGCTAGAAGACAGCAGAAGACTTGGTATGGGCCAATACTGTTTATATATCTCTGATTGTCTCTTATTTGGTTTAACTTGTGAGATGCCTATGTTAGTTTTGGTTTTTTGCAACTTTGTAACTACACAATACAATGCACGCAGCACCTTAATGCAAAAGCCCTTAAATGCGTTCCACCGTTTGAACACTGTCAAAGTTGTGAGGGCATCTGTTGTCGTGGAGGGCCTGTAGGCCTGAAAACAGGCTTATTTTTTGCCTTCCCTCGCCTGGACATGTTTTCCTGCCTAAACCAGAGGTAAACACAATAAATGGGTAAACAAGCACAACAGGGGCACAATAGGCCTGGTGCCACAAAGTCTGGCCTGCCTAAGGTCCAGGTTGTAAACAGGTTATATTCCCCCTCCCCCCAATAAAGTATCCTACAGCTGTGGGAACCAAAGTCAGTGTTCATATGTTATTATTCCCTCTCACACTGCATTCCCACAGGTGCCCAATTCCCATGGCTGAGCCTGCCCCAGCACTCCCTGTTCCCTGCTCTTGTCTGGAGTGGTGGGGTGGGCTCATTCTGCCAAGCCCTGTTTATAGAATAGAATCAATCAGGTTGGAAGAGACCTCCAAGATCATCCAGTCCAACCTAGCACCCAGCCCTAGCCAGTCAACCAGACCATGGCAATAAGTGCCTCATCCAGTCTTCTTGAACACCTCCAGGGACGGTGACTCCACCACCTCCCTGGGCAGCCCATTCCAAGGGCAAATCACTCTCTCTGTGAAGAACTTCCTCCTAACATCCAGCCTGTACCTCCTCAGGCGCAACTTGAGACTGTGTCCTCTTTTTCTGTTGCTGGTTGTCTGGGAGAAGAGACCAACCCCCACCTGGCTACAACCTCCCTTCAGGTAGTTGTAGACAGCAATGAGGTCTGCCCTGAGCCTCCTCTTCTCCAGGCTAAACAACCCCAGCTCCCTCAGCCTCTCCTCATAGGGTTTGTGTTCCAGGCCCCTCACCAGCTTTGTTGCCCTTCTCTGGACACGTTCCTGCCACCTTGCTGAGCTCCTGCAATCCTGGACCCAGGTTTCAAGGAAGCTTCCCTGCTCTTGCTGCACCCTGAGATGTGTAGGAATAGTCAACCAAGTGTATAAAATTAGGTTTGTCCTGAAGTGTTAATGGACCATGGCCATGCTGAGCAATTCATATGACAAATGATTTCTGACTGCGTACATCAAGTTTGCCAGTAGAATACAGCAGTGTTTTGTAGAGGTACAGTGATACCCAGCTTTCCTTTAATATTTCAAATAGCAGAAATTGGATTCAATGCACTGGGCACATATCTTCCTTACAAGTAGTTGAAAGTGTAAAATATCTGTAATGTTAGAAGCAGAAAAATGTACCATTGAGGTAATATGTAAGTTGGTCAGGCTTGCTAAGATATTTTAATCATGAATGGATCTGACTAAAAGCTCCCTTTTAACTCTGCAGGTAATTGAAGAATTTCACAAGAAAAGAATGACCTCTTACTGTGTTTTTCCTTCATTTCTGTCAAAAGGAAGGATTCAAATGCTTTTTTATAACTTCTGCAATCCTTGTTAGTCATTAGGCCTTCAATCTTAATGCAATTATTTAAAACATTTTGGTGGAAATTCCTCTACAATCACAATGATTTATCAAAGCTTTTGCTTCACAGTTGACAGGTCAATCTATAGATACACTAGAGGATAAAAATAATTAAAAAACCCTTGACAAAATGTCATTCAAAAATAGGCTTTTTTTGGTTGTTGCATATATTTAGAATGTGAATTTAGTGCTTGTTTAAAAATCCCTGACAGTCAGTCCAGGAAGAGGAAGGCTGACTTTCTCCACAGAGCAGAAACTCCTAAATGGAGCCACATTCCAAGACTAGTCTCAGGAGGCAGATAGTTAGTCTACTTAGATGCACAGTAGTCCTCAGATTTGCTGGAAGAACCACAATGTGAGTCAATTAGTTCCCATTTATACTGTGGCTCATAATGTGCAAACACGACCTGCTCAAATTGCATTGAGGCTGCACACTAATTTCACACAGGCAAGTAACAATCATGTACTAGTAATGATTATCAGCTGCTGTTGAGCTAGGCTAGATTTGTACTAGAGATCTGAAAAGTCTTTGAAATGCCTTGTTAATTAACCTCATGTTAAAAAGAGCTGTATAAATTCATGCAAAGGTGAACTGGCAAATATGATTTTAACAAGAATGGAAAAGTAGATGTGTATAGCTCCTTTACCTCTTCACCTTTAATGGAAGTTTAACCACTTCAGAAAATACCAAATGTGTTGTACTCCATTCTCAAGCTGCAGCCCATCCAGCTTACCCCAAAAAAGTTTTAATCACCTTGATCTTTTTGCTTTAACAATTTTCCGACTCCCAAAGACTCATGTTCATTAACAATGTACCTCAGAGTGACGTATTCTTTCTTAGGCATTAGTGCTTCTGCAAGCAGACTAAGTGTTTTACTTACTTACTTACTAGCAGACTAGTTTTACTAATGAGGATATGGCAAAATTTGTGCTTGATCACAGGTTTTGGTTTGGGTTTTATTTGGTAATCTTTTGCTGACTTATCTGGAAACCAGTACCATAGCTAACACAACACTGGGTCATTTTGATGCAAGGATGTGAATTTTCTACTTCAAGTGTATGATACTCGGACGGAGACTTTATAGTTTCGTTTCTTTTCAAACGTTCATTATAAAAGTTCACTTCTGGAGTTATTACAGGACTGCTACCTGCACATTGTCTCTATTCACATTCCTAAAGTTAAACAAGTGTATTTGCACATATGTAAGATTAATAAAATGGAGTCTGAAATTCTAACTTGAACTCATGAAGGATATTCAATTCAGAAACAGCATTTGTCAGCCATTTATCTCCTTGCATTTTTACACAATGCCCCAAGAACTTTCTGTTTTGGTGGGGTTTTTTTTTTGGCTAAAGAAAAAATATTCTAGACATCTTCTAGGGTGGATGGAGGGATTGAGAACAGCCCTGTAGAAAGCTTGGGAGGTACTGCTGTATAAAAAGCTGACAACATACACTTGCAGCCCAGGAGACCAGATGTATCAAATAAACATGGCCAGTAGGCTGAACGTGGTAATTCTGCCCTTCAATTCCACTCTGGCAAGACCTCACCCGGAGTCCACTTGTGGAGTCCTCATCACAAGAAAGACATGGACCTGCTCAAGTGTGTTCAGAGGAGGGCCACAAAAAGTGATCAGAGGGCTGGAACACCTGTCCTATGAAGTAAGGTTGAGAGATTTGGGGTTAGTCAGTCTGGAGAAGAGAAGGCTCTGAGGAGACTTTATTGAGGCCTTCCAGTACTTGTCAGAGAGATGAGCACAGTTGTTTCAGCAGGGCCTGTTGCAATAGGACAAGGGGTAATGGTTTTAAATTAAAGAAGGTAGATTCAGGATAAATACAAGGAAGACTTTTTTTTTTATAATGAAACTGGTGAAACACCAGAACAGGTGGATGCCCTATCCCTGGAAACATACAAGATCAAGTTGAACAGGACACTGAGAAACCTGATCTGATTAAAGACAGCTCTGCTTGCTGCAGGGGAGTTTGACTAAGTGACATTTAAGGATCCCTTCCAATTCTATGATTTTAAAAGAACAAACCATTAACCTGTGTATATAATCATGCATATGGCAGATCTATTCTTTAACTGCATCTCTGTAACTGCATCTTCAGCAGATGTGCCCAAATTATAATGTTTAAAACAGGATCAATTCTAGCTGCAATTAAAAACTATAAGGTTTGTGTCATAACTTTAAGGGCAATCAGGAATATTTATTTCAGGAAGTGCAACACTGCTACACACACACTCTCCTCACCAACAAAAAACAACAAAATACATTTAAAACCACTTTTTGATGTTTAAAATATTACACCATTGTTGAGAAGACTGGAATATGGGAGAAGAAAACATTCCCTGAGTTTGATGACATCTGTTTTGAGGAGCAATGAGGACTCTGAAAATAAAACACTTCATGCATGATTTTTGGATATTCCTTTGATATCTGGGCATTTTTGTTCAAGGCTAGGTATATTTATATTATATTATTTGCAATGCACTGTAATACTAATAGAAATAGTACAAAGATTTGGTGAAAAACACTTAAACAAATGTAAAATAGAATATTCCATTGAAGTCTGCGTTGTAGTCACAGGACTGTTGAATCCAAATTATTGTGACAAGCTGGTTTTGTCCACAAAAGTTTCCAACAGGCTTTCCAAGAGAGAGAAATCACAATAGTCTGGCTTTAGGAAAAAGATCCTTGATGGTCCCTAATTCTTATAAATTAGAAATGAAAACTAGACACCTAAATATCTTTGAGGATAGGGACTTAAATATTTAAGCATTTACTGCATATGACAGTATAAACCAAGAGATGCCTAATGATAGCCATGAAAATGTAATTAGGCACTACTTCACAGTGCTTAAGACTATGCATGAGGCCATGCTGATTGCCTTGGTAAATATGGTTATGACTCCTTTAACTGAGAGGTTACTTTGTAACTTTTTAGTAGAAGAGCTTTAATACAGGATACATCATTGTGCTGATTGCCTTTATAAACAGGGTTGAGTCCTGTAACTGAGAGGTTATTTTGTAACTTTTTAGTAGAGAAAATATAATATAGGACACATCATTGTGCATTAAATAATACTTTTGGGCATTTATTTATATACTGGTTTAGTTATTTAAAGGTTCAACATGCATTTTTCTCCAAAATCAAGTACACTAAAACTCTAATCTATAAAGTAATCACTTCACAGCATTGCTTTATATGTATAGTTTTCTGATAAATCCTTCAATTTTACAAACTTCACAGCAGCAAAAAATGCAGGGGAGAAAAATGGCATAATACTATTCATCAAAAGTACAGTTTCATGAGGAAGCCGTGACACGATTTTGCGCAGTCTTCACCAGTGTTTGTGTTCCCAGGAGGTAAGAAAGTCACTAGTCTAGTAGTATACTTGTCAGTCAATCAGCTTTCAGGGTTTTTTTTTTACTGTATTTAGAGTACTGATTTTTGGTGTTGCTTGAATAAATTATAAAACTATTTCTAAAATGAAAAACAGGCTTTTTAATCATCTGTGACCAAAAAACCCAACTATATGCAGTCTCTAATAACAGCTATGAAAGATGTAAAGAAATTACCTCTTTATTTTTGCTACCAGTAGAGTCTCATTTTCCATTTATACCATGTGATTCTTGTTAAGATGAGGGAGTTATCTTCAATTAGTTAGATGAAGTCTGTAACACAGCGACAAATCCTGTTTGCTTCAAAATACTAATTTTAAAGTATAAAATACCACATGGAAAGCTTTTATGCATTTTTTTCTGACTGCTTATCTATTTTTATTTGTAAAACAACTAAAAGATAATGTGAATATCAGGATCCTACACACTGAAAAGGACCAGATTTAATAGGGGATGGGTCATGCCCCATGGGCAGAATAATTAATACTAACTTTTCTTTTTCTCAGAAGAGGGAATGATTTTCTAGACTGTTTGACTTTCACCAACAGCTCCTTCACCTAATCAAGTTGCAGAAAAAGTTCTGAAGTATCTCTAATGCCCTAACAAAGACAGAATATAATGTGAACCACTGGAAAAGCTGTGTCTGATCTTGCAGGATTTTTATAACAATTTAATGCAGAATGTTAATCTTTTCTTCCTAATTTTTTGGTCCTTTCTTCGCAAGGAATTCAATTACCAACCTGAAAGCCAGGACTGATTCCAGTATAAGCTTTTGGTCATATTCTAATATTTATTATGTTGCACAAATTAATAAAAAAGGTGCATAAAGTCTAATGCTGGACACACAAATGCTTGTTGCAACTTGTAGTTGACAATAAGCAGCTTCCTCAATACAGACAGCAACAAGTCTGCCTTTGAACATGCAATAAATAAATAAACAAATATTTAAATGTTTAAGTGTTGCTAGTTAAGACAACTAGCAACAAGTCTGCCTTTGAACATGCAACAAAGAAACAAATAAATAAATGTTTTAGTGGAATTAGAGAATAGATATGCCTCTAAAGATAGATAGTCTGTCACCCAGAATTGTCAGCCTCAGACTGAGTCTATTTTAAAATCTATTATTAAACCAATGGCTTGCTGAAAAGGGCTTTTTATAATCTTCAACTATGGTATCAAAAATACATATATACTGTATGGGAATCTAAAAATTAAAAGTTTCCCAAGTATTTGAATAAACTAGCTGCAGCTTATGACAATCAACTAATCAGTTTTAGCAGCATACATTACGAACACAGGGTAAGACCTTTTTCATGGGTGAAACTATAAACTAAGTGACAGTTGCTTTTCGGATCAATAATGGACTAGAAAGAGCTACCAGTTACTGTCTAGTATCATCAATCTTGAACATAGTATCTTATTCTTAAGTAACAAAGTGCATGCTACATGCATATATACACACAGACATACATACATAAGTACAAAGAAGTACAATGCACATGTGTTCATACACCTCTGTGTGCCCAAAGAGCAAGATTTTCAAAGTAACAGGACTAACACTGGTATCAAAACCAGTAGATTACTAAAACAACATCAAAGTGTATTCTTAGGTTTTGGAAATGGTAGTTTCAAGTAGGGTTCAAAGACTTCACATTTTTCAGAATTTGTGGAGAATTTAAATGTAGTTTCTGCAGTGCTACAGGCATCAGAGTGATCTTCTAAGTGCCCAGCTCTGCATCTGAACTTATACATGTGCTGTTGCTCAAATCAGTGAGAAGAATTTCAGATGTTGTGAGATGTTGTGACTAGACAAGCTAATGCAAACCAACCCCTTGGCTTTTTCTTATGATGTGAAGACTTTTACTGTAGTATCTACAGGCCTTGTTAAAAAAATCTCTTCACTATTACAACAATTGTTCTGAGACGCAAGTGTATTAAAACATTATTATTAGCATTGTGGGATAACTTTATCAAAAGAATGTAATATATGTCACTGTAATGTCTTACCTTGATTAGGACTTCAGAAGTTTAAATACTTAAGAAAGCTTTTCGATTAGATTAGCTCCCTGGAGATCTGCTCTGTCTCAAACAAGGATTCTGTTTGTGGGGAAAGAAATACTTATAAACAGAATGGTAATAAAAGCTATGTAAAATACTACAGAAGGCAGGGAATTCATACTGGAGACTCTCTGAACTTAACTAACAGCAGTGCAATAAACATATATATATGTGTGTGTGCATGTGTGTGTGTGTGTATGTATGTGCACCAGATAGCGTTGGCAGAACTAGGATGCAGATTTCTTTCTTAGCCCCAAAACATCAGAGTTTTACAAATTAAGGGACTATACTTGCTCATAAATGTAGTCAAATCTGTTAAGACTTCTAGAATTCAAGTTCTGTGTACAGTTTTCCTACGTCTGTAAAACAAAGCACCACTGATTCATTGTATATTTGAGGCGGTGCTCTACTGTCGTTAAATCACAGTAATGAGAGATTTTGGCTACTGATACAGGCAGTCTGGAGTGACAGAAATGTCAGCTATGATTTTTTTTGTCTCTATCCTGATTTACTTCCTTCTACATTCCTCTTATGGAAGAACAATGATCACAACTTGTCCATAAAGAGGCAAGATGACTTTTTTTCTCCATTTTGCACTCAAAACCAGACAAGCTCAATTCCAGATGAATTGGAAAAACAAGAGAGAAGCAACTATACCATCTCCCCATGTGGGCTTTAAAGATAGAACAGACAACACATGGGAGGCTCTGGATCAGCTGCTGAGGAATACATGAATTCCGTTTTAAACTCTGCAATGCTATGTGTACTGTGGGGGAGAGGAATGCATGTGCAAACTGCTGTCTTCCCTAAAGCATCAGAATGCAAAACCAAGATCCAATTCAGAATGAGAGAAAACAAGACACAGGGAGACAGACACAAACTACTGAGTGTCTAGATTGCTGTGGGACTGGGAAAATCTAGTTGATAACTTGGGAAAAACTCGGAGGTGGGTGATAACAGGGCATTAAACAGAATGGTGATGCAGGATAAGAAATTACACTCTCTTGGCTAGCTGCAGTGCTGTAACCCGGCCTGTAATTTGATCTCAGACTGGTTTTCTAGCAAGAACCCCTGTGGTGGGAGCCAAAATTGCATCACTGGAAGTTTGAGAGCTGGCATTCGCCACGGGTGACCAGAGGGAACTGAAAATGGGAATATGGTCAAAGAACAGTATCTCTCCCTTGAGTAACCAGAGGACAATTCCATGCCCCTTCTGAGTCAGAGTAATGTTTCTTTATTATTTAAGTCTGGCAGTACTTCATTCTTTTCCTACATTGATGAGAGTAATAAACACTTATTGTCACAAATAAATCTGGAAAATACTTTTGGAAATTTCAGACTGTGCAAAACTTCCCACCTACTTCATCTCATAAGATTCTTTATGAACCACAAGAGGCTAGAACCCAGCCATCACACAACACCTGTGTGCATGGTGTACCCCACTGCTTTTTCACATGGGCACTTTTTCCTCAGTATCTGATTACAACCATCTGCCTTTCTGCCTATAAAAACTCATTCTCTGACTATTCATTGTCTCTGACCTGGTTTTATTACCTACTTTTATTCTATTTAACTTATCCTCAGACAAGTACACTTCTGGTATATTCAAGTCACAGAATTCCAGAAACATTCAGGTTGGAAAAGACCCTCAGGATCACCAAGTCCAACCGATAACCCTGCTCTACAAGGTGCACCCTAAACCATATCCCTAAGCACCACATCCAAATGACTTTTAAACTCATCGAGGCTTGGTGACTCAACCACCTCCCTGGGCAGTCCATTCCAACGCCTGACCACTCTTGCTGGGAATTTTTTTTCTTAATGTCCAGTCTAAACCTACCAAGTTGCAGCTTGAGGCTGCTCCCTCCTGTTATATCACTCTTTGCCTGTGAGAAGAGAGCAGCACCAAGTCCTTCACATGCAAGTGAAAGCATACAACCTTTCTACAGCTTATCCTTAATTTCCTGTCCTTCTGTATCTGTTTATGAATCATCTGTGGAATGGTGTTAAAACTGAGAAGCAATTAGGCTAAATTTGTATTAAGTATGCCACATTGTTGTTCTATCAACTAGTAAATAAAACTAGGGGACTGTCTGTCTTCTTACTGTCCATATTTTAAGGCCCAGTTTTGAAGGGCTTGGGTTTCTGTCACAGGGCATTTAAGTTTATCTTAGAACATTTATTTCCTGGGCCTGGCTGCGTCTCCCATGAGGTGATGAATACTGTTTAGGAGCCTGGTGAGGTGAGGGAAACTGAGAATAAAAGGCAAGCTCTGAATATCAGCGTGGAGAGAAAACTGAAGTGAAAGGAGTAACAGTGGCCTGGAGGCAGTCAAGGAAAGTGACATTTAATGGAAGGGTGCCACTGCGACGTGTTTTGTCCCTTGACATCTCCCCCTGGGATAACAGAGGCCTAAACCACTGCTTTCCATATCAAACACAAGCAGAAAGGTTTCCCGTGTCTTCTTTTGCAAAAGGCGGGAAAGATTTGACAAGCCTTCAGGTACCAACTGACCATCAGCCAGGCGGCTTCAGAGAAGTGCCAGCCCTCTAAGGATGAATTATGAAGGACAAACTCTGCCGTGTCTTTCATTTGTTCTCTGAAACTCGGCTCCAGGCCCCTCGGCCGCGGTCGGACAAGTACAGCTGTTTCTCGGTCCTGGCCAGGCTGCGGGACACCAGGGTGTCCTGTGGCACCGCCGCGGGGCGCGTCGCCGGCACCCTCAGCCCGCGCTAGGCAACGCGGCTCCCTTAAACCCGCGGACCACTCTACTGGGGAAATCCTCCGCGGAGGCCAGCGCTGCCTGCGCGGGGGGTCGCACCAGTGTACGGCTATGTAGATTCTCACCGAAAAAGTTGAAATCCACCGGCACCCCGCAGCGACTCCGCGCCCCGGTCCCCATCTGTGCCCCGTCGCCGCGCAGGCGGTGCCGTGAGGGCTGCTCAATCATTCCTGCCCCGCGTGGGGCCATTTGCTCGCTAATTGCTCCTCTCCTCATCGACCGCCGGGCGGGGCGGGGGCGGGAGGGGGCCGGAGCCGCCGCCCCGGCGCTATTTCAGGGAGGGCAGCGCTGCACCTGTCCTGACCCGTCCTGGCTTCCTTCTCTTTTCGCTTCGGCCGCGCGCCCCTGCCTGGCTTCCTCTCTTCCTCCGTGCTCCCTGGACATGGCTGAAGCGGGACACCCCGGCCCCGCTGGCGAGGACGAAGCCGCAGCCGATGAGTTCCGCGATATCATCCGCAGCCGGTCAGGTAGGAGCCACTGCAGACTTCTCTCTTCTTAGGCGGGCGAGGGGGCGCGGGGCCCGCCCGAGCTGGGCTGGCTAGGGACGGGGGATTCTCGCCGACGGGTGGCAACGCGGAGGGGGCGGGCTGAGCGCGGTACCGCGGCCCGGAGGAGGGCGGGGGCTGCAGGTAGCGTTTGTCAGTGCTTCCTTAGAGTGCTTCCGATTAGCTTAACTTTCGCCTGTGCTGTGCAACATGGAAAGTGTTTGTCGGCCGTGTCGCTGGGCGAATCGCGCTCCTCGGTGTGGCAGGAGCAACATTTGTGGCCTTCTCCCAAACTAGGAGTGTTGGTGTGCACCCTCTCCTGCTCCTCGATGTCCCCTTCTTTGGGCTGTGATAAGCGAGCAGGACGATTGTGCCGCTTGTGATAGCGGGGCAGGTTGTTAAAGCTGTGTGTGGAAGCAGCTGTAACTCGCCCCCGGAGGATAAAGATAAAGTTTCAGGTGCTTGGGCATTTTTTTGCGTTAGTCCTGGAAAGAAACCAAATCCGTGGTAGTAAAAGTATTTATAGACCATTCAGCCCTTACTCATTTGCAGCACAAGTGTGTGTGGAACTACAAATTAACTCTTGTTGCAGCTGTATGTACTCAGTAATCAAGCCTTAAAATACATGTTGCCTTTACACAGTTAAATTGTGTTGAAAACTCATTGGTGGTGTACTTTTGCTGAGAATCAGCAGTAAAACACTTGCTGTGAGTTTTGAAGTAATTCGACCTGTTAGAGGAAATTCAACTTTTAAACTGTTGGAGTGGTAGTAAGGAGAACTTTTCTTTGTGATGGGTTTTGTGAATGTTGGTTTTATTCCGGTAGTGTAAGGACGCTCCTGCTGCAGTACTTGGTGTTTTCCCGCTAAAGTCTCAGTGGTGTAATTCATGGGTTGAATGTATTTTGTTCTTGTAGCGAAGTGTTTTTAGTAATGTTACTAGCCTACTGCAATTCTCATACTAAGTGCTTCTGTTTCAGGTCAGCATTTAGAGTGGATAGGTTTTGCCCTGGTGGGAGTAGGAAATGGTGGGGTTGAGTCGCTGTTCAGGTTCTTATCCCAAGACCTTCATTTGCCACTCAAGTTACCTTTTCTGTGGATTGCTACAGCCTAAGGAGAATGTGAAAGAAAAGTGTCTGGTGAGCATCTCAGTAGTCATTCCTGGTTAGGCAGGTTATGTTACCTCTTACAGCAGTGTGTTTTCGCTTATATACAGTTTAGGAAGTGTAAATGCATGATGAATACAACACAGAAGCCTTCTTTGAAGGGTTGTCCTGTTATTGGATAATGGTTTATGGTGACAGTTGTTGATTGGATATGAAAGAAATTAAAGACTGATGAAAGTACCTGCAGGTCCTTGTGGTTTCCTGAAAGTGACCTTGCAGTACCTATCTTTACTGTTAAGTGTGTACCCCTTTGAGCTGGGAGGGTCTTCTCTATGATTGTTTTTCCAATAGCTAGTAATTAGTTTAAGTAGCCAATTTGATTTCCCATTTTAAAATTTCATAATTGCAAACAGATACTTTCTGAGAACCTAGATAGGAAATATTACCTATATATTCCTAATTATCCTTTAAATTCTTTATTTCTCTTAAAATCTGTTTCCTAATCTATTTCAGTGGTGATCTGTCAGGTGTATGGGATCATACATGCAAAATCTCAAATGGCTCTAAAATGTTTTTCTAGCTTTCTGCTATAAAGGAGCATTAGAATTTAGATGTTAGCAGTAGACATGGAGCAAATGTTTATGTTTCTTAATGGGACACAATTCCCTGATCTGTTCTGTGATGAATAAGAAGCAGGATCAGTTTAAGGATCATAGAATTGCCCCAGATGTTTACAAGCCTGAAGAGATAAGAATTCAATTTTCATGGTGATATTCATCACAAGTATATATTTTCAGCTGTATACCCCACAGTGATCTCTTAGTCCTGTTTGTCTTTCATCATTATCATCTAACTTTGAAATGCATTGCTCAAAATCCAACTATGAGTTTGGGGAGAAATAATATATAACAAATTAAAACAGCTGTTAGCACAAGTATGTTGAGAAGAAGTTGAGATGATGTTTACAAGCCTGAGGTTTCTTTTGTTTTGCAGTTTACTGTGACTTACTTAGGCAAGGTATTTTTGCAGTTGGGATGCTCCATTTGTTTGGACATGGATTTGCCTTCAACAGCTTCAGATAGAAAGTTTTAGGAGTGCTTCTTGGGTATGAAATGCTAACACAGCCTTGTCAACAAGCTAGTAATGGCAAAGAAGTGAGGTGGTTCTCAGGAGGCACCTCTTGGCCTGCAGAAAAGGTTTTGTGATTCAATAGACATGTTCTTGGTGTCTGAAAGCCAAGCTAGTTCTTGGAGATTTAGAGCATCAGATACTGAAGCAGCTTTAAAATACTGTTTCACTTGTTTTTCCATCTGTTTTAATATCCTGCTTCAGGGATCCCATGCTTTCTGATATGATACGGAGGCATTTTTTGGCCTCCTGGATACCCAACTTGACGTCTGATAGGTACACATTTTGCTTTTTGATACAGCTGGAGAAAATAGGATAGAATATGTTGCTGTACTTGCCATATGAAAATCTTCTGCACTCCTTTTTTGAGGTCTTATACAAAAGCCCAGAGCACCAGTATTTCAATAAGGTTAATGGATTGATACAAATGGAATTTGACTTGTCATCCTTCTGTCAGTTCTATGTAAAATAATTGGGGAAAAGTGTTGAGTGTTCACTTCATGTAAAGAATCTTAATTAAAATTTGTTAGTGCAATTTAAGCTCAGTTAAATATTTTCTGCTCACTTTACTGATAAAGAAAATTCTTGAAGTGTAATACTGCAACAAAACTAGTACTGGCAACAAAATGCTTAGTAGAAGTTTAAAACCCCAGAAACCATCTGTGTTACACAACTTGCTGCTGGGCAATTGTAATGGAATGGGTTTTCCTCATTTCCTCTACGTAGGCATAATTACTAGCTCTGACACTAACTCATTTTTCACATCCACTCATAGTCACTGGCTTGTGTTGCCTGGGCGTTCAGAGAAGGTTCACACAAATGCAGAGTGTAGAAGTGAGGAATGTAAGCTGTGCTGCCAGAGAGAGGGACTGCCCTGGAGGGTAACTTACTGATCACTGCAGGGCCTCCATATAGCATGTGCTCGTAATGTGTTGACATAAGGATATAGGTGTTGAGAAGTTATTTTTGTCTCTTGTCTATAGTGTGGCTGCTTCTAGGATTAAACTTTCTTTAAATGCATGAAAACTGAAGTTCAAGGTGATTGACCAAGTTTGGTCAGTAATATTTTTTTCATCCCTTTTTAGCAAGTTCCAGAAAATCTTGGGTTCTGGAGGCTTAGATGCAGAAGGCATAAATAAAGTGAAAGCTAAGAAATGGAAATTAATGTGTTACTTTGAGCAAGAGACATGGCTGACATATAGGGATAGATGCTCTGTCTCTAGAGGTGTGTTCTACTTTTTTTTTAAGCTGAGCTTTATCCAAATGCAAGTTTGTAGACTCAGCACTTAAGAGTCTGTTGGAAATTATCAGTCTAGTTATCCACCTTGTGGTGTATTCTGGCAATTAAGGTGTTATAACCCCTGTTTTGGGGTTCCATTTGGCTGATGAATGGTTATGCAAATGCAGTTGCTTCTGAAATAAACTCCAGAGGTGTTGAGAAGAGAGAATCTCAGAAATCCTTTATTACAGCATCAAAAAATCTCCAGCATCCGACTCTTAGGGTGTTCTTCATAGAAGTAGTCCCAGAAGCCCTTAAAAGATGTCCCCCACAGAGTCTCTAACTCCGCAGTCTCCTTGACTATCTATTGCCCAAAGTGGCCAATTCTTATATGCTTTCCTGTCTTGAACATGGACCAGTCTAACCAATAGAATCCAGCCCTGTATACAAACTAAAAATACAAAAGGTGCCACCATGCCCAAGGATCTGGATCTGCAGGATGCTTTTCTTGGCTCACATATGACAACAAGTTTGCAGCTTACAGTTGGTCAGCTAGGGAATGTTTTGTAATCCCATGCACTCTGTATGCATCTTAGAAGCTCTTGTTTGCTAAACAGCAGCTGCAACAATAATGGTACTTGTCCTTCTTTAAGAGAAAATTCATAAACATTTTCTACCTGATGCCACCTGAGTTGGACCTTTCCCAGACATAGAGTTGACTGAATGAGTCAGCAGTGTAGCCAAGAAAGCCAGTGGTATCCTGGCTTGTATTAGAAATGCTGTGGCCAGTAGGGACAGGGACATGATCATCCATCAGTGAGACCACTCCTTGAGTGTTCAGTAAAGGGCCTGGAGCATGTGACCTATGAGGAGTATCTGAGGGAGTTGTGGTTGCTCAGTTTGGAGAAGAGGAGGCTGAGGGGAAACTTCATTGCTCTCTACAGCTTCTTTAAGGGAGGTTGGAGAGAGGAGGGGGGCACTCTTCTCTTTAGTGTCTAGCGACAGGGCTAGAGAAAATGGTGACGAGCTGCAGCAGGGGAGGTTTAGGCTGGATGTTAGGAAATATTTGTTCACTGAACAGGTTCTCTAGTAATGGTCTGCTTAGGGCAGTGGTGGAGTCACCATCCCTGGGGATGTTGAGGGGACATGTGGACCTGGTGTTTAGGGACGTGGTTTAGTTATATCCATCACTAGTGAGTCAGGAGTTGGACTGGGTGGTGTCTGAGGTTTTTTCCAACCATTTATATTGTGTGATATGGACCACAGTGCTCTGTAGTGTGAGACTCAGGCCAAGCATCCTCTCTTGGACCTGTGTGGGAGTGCTGGCAATTGATAAAATACCAGTGCTAAACCAGCATCCATCTGTGTCTTGGGGTTAGTGGGCTGAGATTGATCCTGACAGCTGTTAAATTAGCCTTAGCAAAAAGGAGATGGAAAACAACTGCAAATATGAACATGTTCTGAACTGCAGTCACTTCCCAAACTGTTACTGAACATACCAGTCTAGAAATGTGAGTCTTTAATGCGTCATACTTGATCTTGTGGTTTAGGAACACATGGAGACCCTGCTTGGGGAAATGAATGTTGCAGATCTTTCTTTGATTTAATTTATCTCATGTGGGCTCTGTTGCCTGGAATTCCTTTCCTGGCTACACAGTAAAATGCCACCATCAATTTGCAAATGCATATGAACATTTGCTATATTAGAAATTGGTATAGAGACCAGTGTAAATACAACTCAAAGCAGTGGTCTTCTGCAATAAAGAAACTTCTGCATGGCATAAATACTTCCTGTACTTCAGTAAATTCCTAATACATCCATTTAATCAATATAGAATTTATTATTATGTCACAGAGCTTAGTAAGTCTAGTCATGATTAGTAATAAAAAAAGCTTTCTAATTACAGTTCATACACAGCATTTCAGGAAGAAAAAGGCTTTAAGTCCTCATTTGTTAACTTCTTGCACACAATTATGGAGAGCTGGAGCAAGCTTCTGCTACAGCACAATCACTTTGGTGAACAATTTGGTGTGGTTCAAGGTTTGCCAGTAAAGACTTCATCCTCTCCATTTCCTTCTAAGTTGCATGACTTGATGTTTTGACTAGAAGACAACTGTTCTGCATATAGAACAGCAGTTGTTAGGGATTGACTCTAAGCAGTGTTAAGCAAGTCTGTTTTGGACATTTGATTTTTTTTTTTGGTATTGTATCTGTGTTAACTTCTTAATGGTAGTGTTTGCTCCTTTTCACCTCCTTGCTCCCTCTGTCCTCCCCTAGCTCATTGGTGTGAAAACTGTAAGTAAAGATGTTAGTACATATCAGGTTAGGGATGACTCAATTGGGTACTACTTGCCTTCTCCATCAAGGATTTGGACACCTGACAGAGTTCCCTGGCTTTGCCAGTACAGAGGGAACAGCACAGGATGAGCTCTGCCTGGCTTTGGCTGAACTATGTGTCACACTCTCCTTCCACACAATGCTGCCTAGTGAATGCTAGCAGTATATCTGTTGGGGAAAACAAGCGGTTTGACAAATGGATCTGAATAGCAAAGTGTATATGCTGTATCTCAGGTATAGTGGTTTGCTGATAGGGGACCCTTGTCTGCTGGCACAGCTCTTCTGTGCTGAGCAGTGCAATGTGAGCATGCCAAGGGGCTAGGACAGTGTTCACTGTGCTCAAACATTCATCCTGCTCATTGTTGAGAGTGGTGAAATGGCATTCATGGAGTGTTTCTGGGCAAGAAGATTAAAGTGTTATCTGCTGAATCTATCTGTACTTCAGTGGCATCCTGGTGTGGCATTTCTACCCTGACAGCAGAGTTGGATCCTCTTCAAAAATAAATACCTTCATAACTCACAGTGGAAGTTTGGCTCTGAATCACTACTAGTGCTTTGCAGTGAGGGGATACTTGTATGTGATATCTCTATTTCTGACAGTGTGGGAAGAGCTGTGGATCATGTCCACAATGGCTTTTAGGGGTTGAGCCAAGCTAACGTATGAGGTACAGGGTCCCATGCATATGTTAAGTATATAAGGTATTTATTGATACTGAAAACCCAATTTCTGTATGCAAAAAAACCCCAACCATTTGTTGGTTATACTTTCATGTCACATAAAGAGAGAAAGAAGCTATGGAGATGAATGCAACAGAAGTGAAATCTGGATATAAAGTGTTCAGAATAATTCCTGGCCTTAGCAATGGTTCTGTGAGATTCTCACAGTATGCAAAATTGGACAAGTTATCCAGCACTGTGGCCTTCTGGCCAGGGAAGCCAGTGGTATCTTGAACTGTATTAAGAGTTTGACTAACAGGTCATGGGAGGTTCTCATCTTCTCTGCCCAAGTGAGGATGTATCTGGAGTACTGAGTCTAGTTCCTAGCTCCCCAGTTCAAGGAACAGGAAACTACTGGAAATAGTCCGAGAGGACTATGATTAGGGCACTGGAACATCTCCTTTCAGGAGAGGATGAGACCTGGTGGGGCTCTTTAGTCCACAGAAGACTGACAGGGCATCTTATCAATGCTTAGAATTATTTAAAGGATGGGTGTCAAGAGGATGAGATCAGTCTATTCAGTGATGCCTAGTGATATGACAAGGGGAAATGGACACAAACCAGACCACAGGAAGCTCTACTTGAAGTTTTTTCTCACGCTTGAGGGTGACAGAACAGTAGTGCAGACTGCACAGTGGAGGTGTGCTCTTCTCTGAAGACTTTGAGAACCTGTTTGGACAAACTGCTGTGCAGCCTTCTTTAGGTAACCCTACCTAACAGGTATGGTTGGCTGAATGACGCCCAGGTCCCTTCCAACCTCTAACATTTTGTGAAAACAATTGTAGGACAACAGCTGCTCATGGTACACTGACAGCTTCCTGATCCCCTTTGTCCCACTTTAGGAATATACATTAGCAAGATCTAACAAGCAGAATGAACTTCTGATTTTAGCCTAACTACTGTGATTTAGTGAAATTGGAAATATTTGCTAATATTTATAATCATAGCCTATAAAAGTGTCTTTGTAGCAGGTAATTATGTAGTTTACATATGTAAAATTTTCATCGTAGAAGTAAGAATGATTTTGCTGAGTTCAGGACTTCATCCTATGCTTCAAACCACTGTACTCAGGTCAATCTTCTGTGTTTGTTTTTTTTTCAAATTAAATTAGATTACTTACACTTCCCTTGGTAGAGTTAAGTTTCCATCTTGTTTCACTTCCTTTATTTTGAGGTATTTCTATTATAAAAAGAAATAAAGCTTGTTAAGTATCAGAAGGAAAATCTAACCATGCACCACATAATCTCCTTGTCTGGTACAGTTAATGGTCTACTTTGTAGGCTGAAAAATTGGGTTTTTTTTTGATAATTTGGTGCATTTCCCCTCCCTTAGACATTTAGAAGCATGTGGTCTGGTGTGTTCAGAAGCTAGTCATTTCAATTTGAGCAGGGGGGGAGGGAAATCTCTTGTAAATGCATTACTAAAATGTCTTAAAACTTAACTCCCATTAAATATTCCTTGTTCTAAAGTGAGCATTTTTCTTTTTCAATATTAAAAGGTCATTTAAGCAGCAATTTAGGATGTGAAGCTTAATGTCTTGCTCTGCAAACATTGGTGTTTTTTAATTACTTACCTTGTATATATTGTATTTGCAACAACATTTTTGTGTGCAAAGAATTTCTGATATTTCCAATGTAAATCTAAACCACTAAGGGCTGCTTAAACTAGCTTTAGAATTGCAACATCTGTAAACAATTAGCATTTGAGGTGCTTAAGTGTAGGTGTGTGAGTTTGTTCTTATGTGTTGCAGCTGATTGTTTCCTATGGATTAAATCACATCTTGATTAACTGAAGACTTATTGGACATTAAAGGTAATTGCTTCAATGAAAATAAAGCCATCTCCTGTAGATAGAATACAACACTACTTTGATGTCTTCTGTTTTGAGGTAGGAATTACCACTGACTTCAGTGAAGTGGTGACTCACTTGTAGTCATCCAAAGCGGTGGTGAGTTGGAAATGCTCTGGTCCAGATAACTTTGAAGTATGCAAATCTTCCTTGCTAGAGCTAATCTGCCTCCTACCATGTACTGCTTTGTGGTACTCAAGCCATTGTTGAGTCTGTACAATTAATTCAGATGAAACATCTTGTTCTGCAGTTTGGGCAACGTACTAGTTTGTGTGATCTGGCACAAGTATTGTACTGAATATCAAGGTTAAATGTATGATTTTCTTAGCCTATCTGATATCACAACTACAGTGTGATTGAGTTTACTATAACATGCAAACAGATATCAACAACAACTCTTAGGAGTGGTTGCTGGGCTGCTTCTAAAGTGCACTTTGGCTTGGCTGTTGAAGCCATAGTTTGCGTCATCAGTTTTAAATATCAGTCTGGTCATTAGGCAGACAATACACAGATTAACTTAATTTCTTTGGAAGATTGATTATTCAGTGGTTGGAGTTGATCTTTGAGGTCTTCTCCCTCAAACTAGTCTATGATCAAATTGTGGAAAAAATATATGGCTACTAAAAGTTTATTTTGCAGGTAGGTTGAGTAAGTTATTTTTCTCCTGTTTAGTCTGTGTATGTGGTCCTTACCAAACAGAAAGTGCATTCTCACAAAGTTTAGGATGTTTGTCCTCCTAGCAATTTTTATCCCCACTTTACTGCACAAGAAGGGAAAAAAAACCAACCAAACAAAAAATCCCCAAGAAAACAATGTAAACGAAGCCATCTAAACCTAACATTCTACTGCAAAATAATGGAGGGGAGGAGGAGCTGTAAACTTCAGTTAGTGAAAACTGGATGAGCTGTGGTCCTTAAGCTTGTTTCAGAGAAAGTCTGGTATGGTTTTATTCAAAAAGAGATATGTTTTCAGGGAATAATACCTGATTTTCATCTTGATGCGATGTATTAACAGGCATTGAAGTATAACTGTTGTAGAGCTGTGGTAGCCCTACTAGATGGGTATAGATGTTAAGTTCTAGTTGGAGTCTGCCCCTGTTTACTTTCTCTAGTGCTAAGGCAGACTTATTTTAGATGTTTGGAATTCATCAAACTGCTTACAAATGCTTTCGTACCATATTTAAGCCTTGCCATAAGATCAGTAGAAGCAGGCTACTATAATAAAGATTAGTTAATGTACATTCAATAGTTGTGGGATTTTTTTTGATAGCATGTATCTACTGTGAGCTGTTCTTATGAACTGTTTTCAGCTTTGTAGACTCCTTAAAATGTGATGCATAAATCTGCTACACCTGTGACCTAAACCTATTTCTTCAGTCCCAAGTGTGCCTTACAATTCTAAGGGATGTTCTCTTTAGACTACTTAGCGTCACAGTTCTTAGCAAGCAGAAATATTCATGGAAAAAACCCTAGCAACTAAGAAAACAGTATTTCCTATACAGTGCTTTTCGTTTTATGTTGTTTCTTTTCACCCACAACAGTTAAGCTAATTCAATTAGGGCTTGTGTGATATTTTGCCTTTTATCTCAAGTGTAATGATTTGCTGAACCTGAAGAGGGAAATAAGTAGAGATTGGGATTGTGTAATTGGAAAACACTGAACTCTAACTGCTTTGGAAGGTTTTCTAGTTATTGTGGAAGTCATACTTCATGGGCTACAGCAATACTTCATAACCTTGCAATTCTGGAAGAGTCTCAGTGGTTACTGCTGGTCTTCAGTTTGACTGAAATGTTAGCATGCTGCAAAACACCTGTGAATCCTGAGAGGAACTGCTGCTCAGTGGGGATTCTTTCCTCAAGTTTGTGAACCAAGCAGATGGGTGAAGAATACTTCTATGAAGAGTATTTCAAGTTTGCTCCCATTCCATGTCCGAATTGCTAAATTTGTCAACGCAGTAGTATTTCCTTCACTGTTTAGGGTGCTGAGAGCTGATGACAGCAGTAGTGGTGTAGTGTTGGGTGCTGCCCTGTCCTCTGCTGTGTTCTATGTTTTCATAGTTGTACATTTCAGCAGTGCAGAAAGAGATGACAGGTTGAGGCCAGGTAATACTGCACCAAAACATTCTACTTGCTCAACATCTGCACATTGGCTTGATTAGAGGTGTACAAGGTGATTGTAACCTGAGGCTGCATTTACTGGTAAAAGCTTCTGCACTTCCAGACTCTGAAAGTAATCAGGAGGGAATTCGGTTCATTAGAGCTAAAGAAAACACTGAATGTTAATTGGGTATAATGTCCTACAGTAGATGTTGCTAAACTTGCCCTGCCTCCTTGGAGGGGAAAAAAAACCTCTTCAAATAGCTATTTGTTTGGACATAACCAGATGGGTAAATGTGCTGGTCCCGAGGCAGACTTAAGGCTTCCTGCTGAGCTAGGGTAGTGGTCTTAGTAGTTTCTACCAGCTGTCTGTTAAACAGAAATGAGTCCATGAAAGGAGTGTGAGGTTACAATTTTCATGTTAGTGTAGAAAATTAATTCATTGCTATGACTGCAATTTGGCTGATGGTTAAACAGAGGCAGAGATGATACTAATGGAGTTTTCTTCCAAGACTAAGTCACTTAAATCCTATGCATCTGAGATGGATCCTTTACTATCAGGATGTTTTTTCAAGACTGGTGTGGTTTCCTCTAGATAATAAATTAACTGGGAATGAAATAAGAAAGTCTGTTCTAGTCTTTAAAGTCTTAATACTAACTCCCTCAGGATACACTGGGGAAAAATCAGCTACAGTTGAGATTTTCCTGTCTCCTAAATTGGCTCTAAACCAAATTCCTGACTCGTTTAGACTTACATAAAATGTTCTGCTGGAAAGTTCTTAATGTTGTGATATGTCAGGATTTCAATCATCTGTCATGGGAAAAGAGAAGGTATGGTGCATAGACACAGGACTGCTTCAATCAAACAACTAATTAATATTCAAAACAAGAGCTCAAGAGCAAGAATTTTGAACCTTCTTCAAATCTAGAACACTTCTAAAAGCTCCAGATCTTTAAGGAAAACATCAAACTTTTGTAGCCAAGCTTTCTGAAGAAATCATCTCATCTTAACTGATGTTAACAATATCTTGTAGTTGTTGACTTGAAAAATACCTCTAAGTTTTAAATTGCTCACTTCCTGAAATTCCATAAATTCTTGGTTATTTAAGCTAAAACAATGTGAAGGGATGTTTTTGAATTTTTATAGACGGTGAAATCCCCATTTCATTATGAAAGATGAGCGTAATGCTCCTTGTTGTAAAATGTGACATCTTCTGGCATCAGAAACAAATAAGACTATGCATCAATTGATCAACAGATTTAAAACTCATTATTTGTTTTCCATGAGTGCCTCTTCAACTGCTGATAGCAAGAAGGATTCTTCATTCTATTTGAAACTGAATCCATTTTAGCAATAGGAAAAGCCCACCAAACAAGGCAATCCCATCACCCCCAAATGCAGACACCCTTTCTTTACTTCCCAAATTGAGAGGCAAATTGAGATTCCTGGCCGTAACCTACCAGTAGCCTGAACTGTGGGCTATGTGATTGACATATTAGCCTTAGTCACTAGACAGTCTCCTGAAAATAGCATGATGGTAGCTGCTGGCTCTTCTGGAAACAAAATATCATGTGACCAATGTTCTGTAAGGAAAAATTACAGGATATGGTAATACCTGTGTGATGAAAAGTGGTGGGTGTCTGGGTATACCAGTAAATAGGATTCAAGTAGAGCTTGTCTGTTGCAAATGCTCTGACTGGTTACTTGTCAGTGCATTATTATTAATGAAGGAGATCTGATGTCTTAAAATAGCCAGATATAGTCCCTGTAAATAACACCATGGGTATGTGGAGGAGTTCTGTTGTTGGAATGCTGTACTAGTCAAACTTCTGAAGTTACAACTTCTAAATACTCCTAAAATGACTGTATCCTGTGTGCTTCTTCCTAAACAGAAAACTTGTGATGAGAAAGGTATATAGTATGTTAATCTAAATTAACAGGCAGTGATTGGATGAGAAGGAATACATGTTTTTTTTCTTGTGTCTCAGATATGTATGATAGATGCACACACTCACTGGAGAAGCTAGAGAAGCTTAATTTCACTATGTACTTCTTATTGAATATTTTCATGCACTTAGAAGCAATCTCATTTACAATATACTTCTTAAAGAGCAGCTTGGTGTATTTGTTTTCAGAACTTCAAGTGTCAAATCATTTCAGTCTAATCAGACCATTGAAATGGTGCAGGTATTAAATCTGGTGCTTTTTTGAATGCATGAGTTAACCTGTGTGGCAACTGACTTCACAGGTGCTTCATCCAGACATGAGTGTGAGTTGAATGAGCATACCTTCATACAATTATGAACCACGAATTGCATTGCCTTACTTTGAGTGTGCATATAGCTTATTTAATGAACTGGTGAACCAAGTATGTAAGCCTTAATACATTGAGAGGTGGCAAATATTGTTAGGTTTCCAGGTATAATTATGTGTGGGTTTTCATCTGTTCCACTCCTCCTGCCTTGATGTGAAATTTATCCATTTATTGCTGTTCATAAGACCTTAAAGCTTAGTTTAGCTGTTTTTTCAAGGCATATTCTTGTTCAAAGGTAGTCTATTCAATCATGCATCAAGGCATTTCAGTGTCAGTTACCAAAATGCAGGTGCAAAGTGCTTTTCTACATAGAAAACCTACTCAATGTTTAGCAATGAATGAACTGAAGTTTGCTCAATCACCAGTTCTGTATTGGAGGATTGTATTTGAATTCTGGATTTCTGTCTCAATTCAGGAAAGCTTAGTGTCAGCGTTACAGCTTTCTTTCCTTCTAAAGTATAGCCCTGATATTCCAGTAATGCTTATGAGTTACTTGTGAGGTATTTCATAGCACATAGGCAAAACCATTTGTAGGTTACATGGAGATGTTTGGTTCTGAACTCCAGTGCTCTGTGAAATGAATGTACTTCTAGTGGCTCCACTGATCAGTCTGTCTCAGATTTCTTTTTCTCCAGAAGTAATAAAATCCAGTGATTTGTGATTCAGTGTAGTCTAGTTACTAGGGCTATTTTCAAAGCAATTACAGTAAGTCTCCGGTTAAGAGAGCTTATTTTTAGTATGAAATTAATGTCTTTTAATATTTAATACCTACCTCTTTCATCGGAAAGCATCTTAATGGGTATTTTTGTATTTGAAAGAAGTTGTGGATGTCCCTTCTCTAGGGCTGTTGAATGAGTGATGGGGTGAGGCCTTCAATATCTGACTTCAGCTGTGTGCTAGTCTGAAGTTAGCTAGAATGTTTTGGTGAGAAGAACTAGATTATAGGCTGAGAAAGGAAAACAATGGTGATGTCTACTTTGCTCATTGGCTTGCTGAGATATACAAAAATGTAAGTCAAAACATAGATGAAGTCACTTGGCTGCTGGCTGAACTGCATCTTACTCTCTAACCTCACCCTCCATTTTTCCTTGGCTGATTCACCTTTGCTTCCTGGCCGAGCCTCCATTTCTTCCTTGGGACTGGGGTAAGGTTGAGAGGGGTAGGGGGAAGGTGAAGGGGTGGTTGAGAGCTCCTCCTGGGGACTCAGGTTTCTGGGAGGGGAGTTGTGTTTCTGTATTACCTTTTACCTTGTATATTTCTGTCTATATCTGTATATACTGTAAATATCTGCTTGTATATTGTGCTAGCTGCAAATATAAGCTTCGTTCATATTTCTGGAGCCATCTGAGTCTAGTCTGGGTGATTTCTAAAGTGGTGGGGGCGAGGAACACCCAAACCATCACAAGCTGAAAGCTGTCCCTGCCCATGGTAAGGAGACTGGAGTAGATTTCTAAGGTCCCTTCCAACTTGAGCCACCCTGATTATCATACAGCTTGTTTCTCTTTTGCTGTAGGATCATAGCTTCTTTGTTAGCCACAAATTGACTTATGCTTCAAGTCCTCTATCTGAATAGGAGACTGCATTACAAATGCTTCCTGAATTTGACTGTACTTTGTTAACAAACCAGTGCCTGTGGATGGAAGCACACATGGTTGAAAACTATAGCCCTAGAGTATGCCTTGGAGCTGATGTGTACCTGTTCTACCCACTCCTTGGGTTCCACATGCCACTGAGTACAGCAACCAAGACTAGAAAAGATCTTGCATACGTACTGTACTGAAATGGAAACTGAGGCACGTGAGAAGATCCAAAGGGTTTCAGCAGCATCTTTCCTCTGGACTTTGGCTTTCAGTAGTGATTTCTTCTTGCATATCTCTGGATATAAGCCTTTATACTAAAAAAATACACCATGGGCATAAAGTGTGATTGTAACAGGAATGGGATGAGTGGGGATCTATGGCTTCCTTTCGAAGTTCACTCTTGTCTGTTAGTGATGATTGAGCAAGGTCTGTGATCTGTTTTCCCTTTCTGAAATGGAAAAAATAGCAGTCTGGGATAGTGTATTTGGACCATGCATGTGTGTGTTCTGGTGGCTGTTTTTCTCCTTACCAGTACATTTCAGCATCAGAGGTGTGTTAACAGTTGTATTGCATTTTGTACTACAACGTATAAGTCAGCTGGGTAGTAAACTGGGGAGGAGACAAGAAACAGAGAAAAGGTAGACTAGAAATAAAAAAGGGACTCTTTCAGCAAGCCAACCCATTATCCTGCTGTCCTGTGTTTTTGTTGTGGTTTTTTTCTTATTTTTTAAAGCCAGATCATTTAAATAATCTGTACTGAACCCCTGCTCTTCATAGAGAACAAGAAAGATTTTTATCCTCATGCTAGCAATATTTAAGATTGGCAATGGGGGTATTACATTCTGAAGTTAAGCCTTGTGTGATTTTTTTTGCAGCACTTTCAGGGGTGAGATGATGTGTTAACCTCTGAATGTGCCCTGCTAAAATAACTCCAGCATATGGTAGTGCAGACTCATTTTGACAAGGATGAAGGGAGATTGAGCTGAAAGGAGCAATCTTGATTGAAGAATAACATGAGTGCATCTGCAGAAACTTCTGTCCTGTGTGCTTCTATGCAGAAGTCTCCTAGACCTCTTCGTCAGGCAACTTACATACCCTTCTAATATTATAGGGAGGAGCAGAGTAAGGGCTGTGGAATTTGTGCTTCACAAAACAAGGGAACAGTTATCAAGAATAGAAGGGGATTTTGTGCAGGTGACCAAACCCATGGAGAAAGTGGAAGAAAGCCAATGTACATAAGCTGTGGTATTGTTACAGAGCCATCTGCAATGCTGCATGTGAAAAAAATACCAACTTATTTTGGAAGGGTCAGACTCAGAACCACCGAAGGGGAGAAACTGCGCAGCTAATACTGCAGCAAACACTCAGTGCTCAATGGAGAAGCATGGATGTAATTTAATTGTAGGAATCCTAATGCCATAATCCACCTTCATTGGAAAAAGTCTTTATAAATGAGTATTTTATTTGCAGAACCACATCTCCTGCTGTCATGTTTCACAGCAGATTATGGTACTAATCCTACTTAAATTGTTATATAACCAATTAGCAGTAGGTACTATCTACTCACTTTAGCCTTGGAAGAGTTTAGTATTCAAGTAAAACTATTTCCGAAGAAGATTGCATGGTGAGGGGTGTAAATTAGAATGTTAGTCGCTTTCCTGTGTTATGTCTCTACAGAGTTTCTGTATTGCTGAATTCAATAACTAATGCTACATATAATACATCAATGTTGAATTAAAAAAGTCCTAGTCCTGAAGTTCATGCGCTAGAAGGTGGCCAGCAATTTGAAAAGACTTCATTATCCTGGAACTAATTATATCAGTGTGCTAGTTTGAGCCTAGCTAGCATGTTTTGGTGAGAAGAACTAGATGATAGGCTGTAAAATGAAAACAATGGTGAGGTCTACTTCACTCACAGTCTTGCTGAGATGATGTGTAAAGAAGAAAGGCAAAACAAAGATTAGGTCACTTGCTTCTTCTCTTCGCTGGGGAGCTTTGCCTGCTGGGGAGAAGCTGAGGCTGCTGGCTGGACTCCATCTTGCTTTCTAACCTCATCCTCCTTTTGCTTGGCTGCATCACCTTGCTTTTTAACCCTCTTGGCTGAACCTCCATTCTTCCTTGGGACTGGGGTAAGGTTGAGAGGGGTAGGGGGAAGGTGAGGGGTGGTTGAGAGCCCCTCCTGGGGACTCAGGTTTCTGGGAGGGGAGTTGTGTCTGTATTACCTTTTTTCCCTTGTATATTTCTGTATATAACTGTATATACTGTAAATACCTGCTTGTAAATTGTGCCAGCTGTAAATATAAGCTTCATTCACATTTCCAGAGCTGACTGAGTCTAGTCTGGGTGACTTCTAAAGTGTGGGGAGCGGGGGACACCCAAACCATCACAATCAGTTAAATATCTCTTACTACCAGGCACAAGTTTGAGTTAAAGAAAAGGTGAAAACTTTCTAAACTGCATAGCACAGGAAACAGGATTCCCCCAGTTGCTTAAAGACAGTGTGCAGTAGAAGAAACCAATATGCTTCTGTTAGTAATTTTCCAGTGGAATGGAATATAGAAATGTAAGTTTCATTGACAGAAAATACTCTATGGAAAACACCCAACTAATGACCTTCATTTAAGTAACAAACAATGTATGCTACCTGAGATGGGCCACTTAGTCCTCATGAAGCCTTTTTGAGATTATGAAAGACTGAATACTGTCTCAGTAAGTGATACCTTAATTGAAGGTTAGAAATAATTAGATTAGAGGATATGGCTTTTTAAAGCTTCTGTTTGTTGCCACATTCTCTTGTCAAGAGTTGTGTAGCAAAGGTTAGATTTCAGCATGCTGCAAGTGAAGCTTTTTGAGCCTGTTCCTTTAAAGCAAAAGATCTGAGGGTCTTGGACTGTCCCATGGTTTGTGTTTAATGCCTTAGATAGTTTTGGTGAATATACTGCAGCTTCTGGCCTTCTCTGCATTGTAGCTTTTGAATTCAAACTAAATATCAAACTTGAAAACTACTTGACAGCTTGGTAAGTGTTACAAAGAGGTAGCAAACATTTTGAAAACTCAATGACTTCTCCCTGCAAAAAGACCCGACTGAAACCAAACAGGACAGAAACAAAACAAAGAAAACTCAACCAAATGAAACATTTAAAAAAAACCAACCTAACCAAAACATAAATGCACCCAACAAAACCCAAACGCTGCCAAACCACCCCTTGAACTCAGATCATTGGAAGTTGTGGTTTTCAAGCTTCTTTTGTGTATCCAAACACTTCGGGTTAAGTTCTGCTCCTGTATCCTGTGTAACAATTGTCTGGAATGCAGTAATACTGTGTTGGTAAGAAAAAGAGAATCAGAGTTTTGTGTAGAAGGGGTAAGTTTTTGTTACTGCCTCTGAATTAAGACTTGATATTGTAGCACGTTTTGAAATTGGGTTCACTATGCACTAAACTCATGTAACTTCTTCCTGTGATGAAATGGACATGACTCTTGCCTGCAGGCCTATGAGTGCAGTGCAGATGTTGACTGACCAGATACAGCCTGTGTTGTCTGGATGTGTTGCAGGCATAGAGATTATTAGCATTGGAGAATCTCCTAGCTTAGGTTGTTCTTGGCGATTTTCAGGAGCACTGTCTACCTCTGTGCATTCCCTTACAAGGGAGGTATTCTGGTATAGCGGTATAAGCAGTTCAATTTCAATAACTGTTGCTGGAATACATTAAGATCTGGAAAAAGCTATTCACCTTTAGGAAGACTTCTTTTAAGTGCTTTTCCATAACAAATTGCAGTAAATATTTAATGTGATGTAAACAAACTCTCAAGGAGTACCTTCATTAAATATCTATTCAAAACAGACGTTTTATAATAGGAAGACATGAAAGTGCTTATATGAGCAGGAGAGGATGTGTCCTTCAGAAGGAATCTGGAAGATAGAGACTTATATATCTACTATCCAATAAATTTTGAAGTGCTACTGGGATTACAAACTTCAAGATTTGCAGCAGAGAATTCTAAATCCTTGAACTCAATTGGGCACATATCTTAGTGTACACACACAGGACTATATTTGCTTTGATTCTCAATCTTGCATATGTATATGCACAATTGAATCTCTCATGAAGAATGTGATTTGCCACCTAGTGAACTTCTCCAGGCTATTAATTTTGGTATGCAGCTGCTTTTTCAAGGTTCATGTCCTATGGCTTTCTGTAAACCTACTTTGTTAAATCTGCCTTACCCTGAATCTCTGATTTATGGGAGACTAACTGGAGAGAGGGGGGAATCCCTTTTGATTTACTACCTGTACTGTAAGTTCTCATATCAAATTCCTGCTTGCTCTCCCTTCTCTGAAACTATCTGTAATACACTTCTGCATGTGGTAACTTGTTGCTCTGCTGCTTGCTGTTGACTGATGGCACTTTGTCTCAGGGTAGCTTGCATAGATGGCCTTTTCACTTACTTGATTACTTGATTACATATTTCTATTCTTCAACATGTGGTCACATACACCCATGAGACTCCTAACTACAGTTAAAGGCTTATCCCTCTCTGCTTATGATTTTTACATAACCTATACTTGATCTCAGAGGTAGCATCAACGGGGGAAAGTTTAACAACTCCATTTAATGGTGTTTTAAACTCTGACTGCTTGTTTTTTAAGCCTTGGTACAAGTTCACTTGGAATTAGTTTGGCAAAAGCCACATCTGGTCTATAAAATCTGTGCAGCTGGTGTGTCCCTCTAGATTGTGATCCTAGCTGGATTATATCTGTCCCTTTGGTTCTAAATGCTATGAGATGTGTTACAGTTGGCTTCTTTCAGAAAGTACTTCATATTACTCTAGCCTGTTACTTACTTGGAATTAGTTGTAATCAAAAGTGGCAGTTTACTTGGAGCAGTAAGTCACAATGACTTCTACAGGCAGCTGAAAATTTTAGTGATTCCTCTATGTATTTTTCCTGTCAAAGCTTTGTTCACTTTCCTTCCCAATTACCTATTACTGCACCTTAGAGTCTAATCTTGGCCATTAGGAGTATGAATGAAAAAAAGGTGAAATGTTTTTATATACATCAATTGTATAGCTAATGTCAACTACTTGTTCAGATGAAGAAAGATATCATGAGGAAGTCAGTAGGAAGTCTTGGCCGTAGTTAAACAGAGCAGCCTTGTGACAACTGAGACTGCAATGAGTGGTGCAAAGTTCTTGTTCTCCCAACTCCTGTCCTCTCATTCTCACCTTCTGACCAAGTAAGATTGCTCTTATTAAATAAATATCACAATACCAAGTAGAGTAATGTTTTATTTTAATTAAGCTTGCTTTCACACCTAGTGGTGTTCCCCAGGGATCAGTGCTGGGCCCAGTCCTGTTAAATATCTTAATGATGCTGGACTCAATCCCCTTGTGCAGATCATTAACAAAGTTTGCAGATGACACCAAGCTAGGAGCAGGTGTTGATCTGTTGGAAGGTAGGAGAGCCCTGCAGAGGGACCTAGACAGGCTGTATGGGTGGGCAGAGTCCAGTGGGATGAGATTTAACAAGGCCAAGTGCAAAGTTCTGCACTTAGGCCACAACAACCTCAGGCAGCACTACAGGCTGGGAACAGACTGGCTGGAGAGCAGCCAGACAGAAAGGGACGTGGGAGTACTGGTAGATAGTAACTGAACACGAGCCAGCAGTGTGCCTAGATGGGCAGGAGAGCCAATTGCATCCTGGCCTGGATCAGGAACAGTGTGGCCAGTAGGACAAGGGAGGATATTCTTCCCCTGTACTCAGTACTCAAGGTGTGGCCTGACCAGTGCTGAGTCAAATTCTGTGCCACTCAATTCAAGGGAGATGTTGAGGTGCTGGAGTGTGTCCAGAGAAAGGCAACAAAGCTGGTGAAGGGCCTGGAACACAAACCCTATGAGGAGAGGCTGAGGGAGCTGGGCTTGCTTAGCCTGGAGAAAACGAGGCTCAGAGGTGACCTCATTGCTGTCTACAACTACCTGAAGGGAGGCTGTATCCAGCTAGGGGTTGGTCTCTTCTGCCAGGCAACCAGCAATGAAACAAGGGGACACAGTCTCAAGTTGTGCCAGGGGAGGTCTAGACTGGATGTTAGGAGGAAGTTCTTCTGAGAGAGAGTGATTTGCATTGGAATGGGCTGCCCAGGGAGGTGGTGGAGTCACCGTCCTTGGAGTGTTCAAGAATAGCCTGGATGGGGTACTTAGTGCCACGGTCTAGTTGACGGGATAGGGCTGGGTGATAGGTAGGACTGGATGACCTTGGAGGTCTCTTCCAACCTGTTTGAATCTATGATTCTGTTTATGACCCTGTTCTCTGATACCTTCCCTGCCCTGGAGTGAGCAGTAGTATAATGTTGCCCCCTGGAAAAATACAAACGTAATTGATGGCAAATAAATTCTCAGTTCTTGTGTTGCCATGATATTAATTTTAAATGTTCATACTACTTCTCAATCTTTGGAATTTTAATGGAGCAACTATAATATGTAGTCTATGATTCATTTCAAGGAATTTGAGAATCCTCAATGTAGTGAATATTCTAATTAGATATTGCCCAATAAGTGCTTGGTGACTGATTCAGTAGCAGAGGTGCAGGTGTAGTCAACTTCATTCTTCCTTAGTTTTTCATTGTCTCATAGAAGCTGCATAATCATGCTGCAGTAGAACAATTCCAGGCATTTAAAAAGTACTAAATTCAAACATAGTAGCTGAGACGGACTTGTGTATAACTTCATTATGGTTCCTATTGAGGTAGCTCTGCTTGATTTCAATTTTTGTGGGGAAGGTGTTACTGTTCACAGTTTATTTTACATGCTCCCATGGGTAACTAATTAAGATAGTGCCCTTAAGTCTAAGCTATTGACAATGAGGGTCACTATCAAGATGACATATCAGTGGTGATTTCGATACTATTTTTGCAGAATGTCAGAAAATTCAGCTTCTCCTGTATGCTTTGCATGAGCTCAGCAGTACTGCTATTTCCTTCAAAAATGGAATAGTTTTTCTCTTGTAAAAATCACCTCATTTTCAACAGTATTAAGTATTTACATGTCAGCACTGAATGTAACCACTAGACTGTAGTGGTCAGAAAAGGAAGGAGGTAAAAGCAACCATAAAAAAAATTCTACATATTTATAAATGTTTAATACTTAATTTCAGCCAAATGTCTAAATGATATATATGGCACACAAGATATTTTTTAGCTAGGTCAGGAGATGAATCTTAATCCTGTTTTATAGTACAGTTGCTAGCTTTGAGAAAAGTTAGCTTTGGTTTCAAGCTCTCTGAAGAGTCGCCATCCCTGGAGCTGTTCAAGGCAAGGTTGGACGTGGCACTTGGTGCCATGGTCTAGCCTTGAGCTCTGTGGTAAAGGGTTGGACTTGATGATCTGTGAGGTCTCTTCCAACCTTGGTGATACTGTGAGACTGGAAAACAATGGTCCATAATCACCCTTTGTTAGTCATCACCCCTTTAGTGGGAGTTCCATATTCCAGCATTATCTGTCTGAAACATTAATAATTACCAAACTTGTCTTCTTCGTACCGTATTGCTGAACCTATGGGACCAAATTTTTGGTTTTGGTCAGTTAATGGAATCCATCTGAAAATAACCAGCCATGTCCATTAATACAGTCTTGTGTTAAACTTCCCAATTCCTCTTTCAACCCAGTGTAGCAAGAAGGTAAGCCTGTCCAGTTAATAGCCAGCTCCTAGTTCTGTGTTGTTTTTTTTTATAGGTGGTCATTATGTCTTGCTTGTTCACTTGGAGAATTCACATTTGTCTTGGCACTGGTGCACGCATCTCTTGAGCACTTGCTGCTCAGGAGCAAGAAAAGCATTGCTCTCTTTCTCTGGGGCTGAGAGCTCTCTGCAGACCTACTGGCTGGGAAATGGGCGTTTTATCCTGTCCCTGGTGACTCTGTTCTTTTGTAGGAGTGACAGGTCTTCCATATTATGAGTTAGAAACACTTGCATCATTAAGTTCTGATATTTTTTGCTTTTTTCATTGGATCATGTTAATATTTATTAAGCACTTTCTATGCAGAAGTTATGGCAAAACAGAACACCTCTGAGAGCTACTCTGCTATTACTACCTTACCTTGTAGATGAGAAAGTAAATTGACTTGCCAAAGGCCATGCAAGGTCTCTAAGGGAGCTAGAAATATGACACGGATCCATCAAAGGATCAATTTACATAAACAGTAATATCTTTTGCTTTAGACAGAATAGTAAGCACATTTGAAACATAATACTGGTAAGAACTGGAACTATTAAAGTAATGCAAATAAGAAACATTTTTCTCAGGTAATTATCACATGGAAGCAACCTCAGGAAAGCACTGTGCATCAAGCTCTTTTCTATTAGTAAATTAATGCCTCAACCATGCCATCTGACTGTCTGCCAACTGAATTTTGCTTAATATTGAATGGGCCTGAGGCAGATAGTAGATCCTGTGCCAGTGGTGAAGCCAGCTTAGTTCTGTAACTTTTTTTATTTTGTTTCATTGGTTTGGCCCAGAATAGTCTGCCTTGGACACTGGACCTAGAAATGAGATGTTTGTGAGTATGATCCCACCTACATAGAATGGGAACTGATTTGCAGTATTTGTTGCTAGGCTTTGACATGTTTGTGCAGAAGAAAACAATTTCTAATCAGTGTAGTGAGAGAAAGCATCCCTTGTATCTATTTCTCAGGGATGAGGACTGAAACCACAGCTAAGAATTGAAAGGATAATTGATGGAAAAGCAGAACTTTTAATCTTCAAAACTGTGTTTTTCCTGTTGGTGATTACTTCGTCATTTACAGCTCTGGGGTACATGTAAGCAGGAACGTTTTAAAGAGGAACTGCACCTCAAATGTGAACCATTTTTCTAAAGCATCAAAGATCACCTACTGCTACTTTCAGAGCTGGCCTTTTCCTCTTGCAGCAGACAATAGGACATCAGCAGTTCAAAAATGAGCCACTCTAGGGAGATATGCTAGCTCTATAATGATGTATTATTGATGCATCTTCCCATTAAGTAGTCCATAATTGCATTGTTAGGCTAGTATAGCTTCACTACAGTGTTTTGAAGCACTTAATGTGCACCACATACTTGCGTTAGTAAGCATGAAAGTAAGACTTCTTGCAGAGTGGTGCTTCCGTGGGTTTGCATAAGTACAGCCTTGCCTTTGTTAAAACAGTGTTATCCAGGGTCTACAGCCTGCATTAACCTTTAGGAAGTGCTTTCCCAGTGTTCTTCCATTTTCTGTTCTTCCATGGTCTTTTTAAAAGCTACAGCTGAAATTTTTAGTAACAATGTGAGTAGGTGCTGAAATTAGTATCATGGTACTTACCTGAATTTACTTGGATTGCTGTTATGTCATCAAGACAACAGAAATCTCTGCAAGATAAGTTTTCTTTCAAGACTCTTAATATGGCCTGCATTTGCAGATCAAGGTGCAGAAACAGGCAGCTTGAGGCCAGTGAGCTTGCTTGAGCAGAATGACACCGTCCTTGTGCATGTCTTGGAGCAGGGTGCTTGTAAGCATCTCAGCTCTCACACACAGTTCTAAAGTGTGTTTTAGGATTATCAGTTTCCCCTTGCTCACTGCAAGAACAGCATATTGTGAATTGTTGTGTTGGACATGGGCACACATGAGGAGGCAGTTTTGGCCTTCTTCCTCCAAACCCATACTTGGCAATGTTCTTATGTAAAATGTGTTGAAATATTTCAGCTGTTTTTCCAGTGAGATCAAAACAGAAATGCAGGTGACATCCTCCAAAGGTGGTATATAACACAAGTAAATGAGTTAGGTTACCAATTTACTAAATGTCAGGCAGTTTTAAATACCTTTATTTGGACACAGGAAATCCAAGTCACAAGACCTGTGATTTATACTAACATAACAAAACAGAGATTGATAGATAGAGGTTGGCATGCCTCTCAGCTACCAGATGCCTTGTAATGACTTGCCCAGCTGTGATACAAGTGGAAATAATTCATAGCCTTTATCCTTAACTTTAGAGTGCTTATTCATATTTTGGTAGCATTTTATTTAATAGTTTGAAATGGTTTTAGCATTCCTAAACACTTGCAAATGGCCTCTTGGACCAAAGAGAGACTGGCTCGTATCTGAGACATCTTACAGATCTGACCAGTGATCAGTGACAGCAGATGTTGAATTAGGGATAAAAACCCCAAAATACCAAACAAACTATTTCCATTCTCTCTTAACCCTGAAAAAAATCTTGCAGTGGTTCAGTGCTAGAGACAAGCATGACCAATGATGAACTGAGGTCAAAGATGGCATGCTGACTTGCTCTGTTTCTGTTGTGGTATCTGTATATTATGTATGTTAGGATATAGTACTGTCACCAGCCTGCTGGTGTGATCCTTTGGTTATTGTCAGAAACATTTAAAAGCCCTACTGGTACCCATTCTGAGTGGGAGCTGAGCTGAGGGTCACTGATAGCTGAGCCATCTGTTTGAGCATTTAAGCAGCTTCTTTTTCCAAACTTAGTGCTCTTACAGCTGAACTGTCATATTGGATGGTAGAACTAGTGCAGCATGAGTGTAGTATAACAGTAACTTTCTTAGTTTCTGACTGACCTACTTCTGTTCCTACTCCTCCTCACTGTCCTTTAAGATGTCTCAAAATTGTAGAGCTGTGTGCAGCAGAAGTGAGTGCTACTGCTCAGATAACAGACTGAGATAGGTATTGCTGGGAGAAGTTAGCATTGCATCTGTTAGTACCAGGAAAGGGAGGTACTTAGCTGCTATTTCACAGTCTCCAGGTCCTCAGTGGTAGCATCCAGGAGCAAGCCTGCTTTTTTAGTGCATTTCCATGTTTTGGGAAGTGCAGAAGAGCTGAGGATGCATTTGTTGGAATCAAACATTTCATTGCTGACAGTTGTATCTTGCCATGCCTGGCAATGTGGGCTTTTTCTACCTCTTGGCTTTTCCCACTAAAGAAACTAGCCAGAGTTTTTGGTGTGTGGGGAAACTTTGGTCATCTAGAAAGAGAACTAACTTTTGCAGTTAAGTTGTTCATACTTTATGTGCTCTCTGGATTACTACAGGGGAAAATAAGGACACAATTCTCACTTGTCATCTCCCTGTTGGATACATTCTCCCCCAAACCCTGTGTCTAATTTACACTGGCTGGCTATTAATCAGGGCTTATTCCCAGGTAAGTATTATGACATCATCTGCATGCTTTTATTAGGTTCTGCATGGTACAGTTTGTGTTTTAAAGTTAGTAGTTGTTGGAACATGACTATGGAAAAAAAAACTTTAGTTCAATATCAGAGTATACCTGGCTCTGCTTCTGCCCTAATGCTGTTCTTGCTCTTTATTCCCATCAGCAACAGAACTTGGTGAATACTACTTCCAATTTGTGCTCTTTCAGAGAATGGATCTATTCTTTCTGGCAACTTTAACTCTGATTGTTCAGTCTTTGTGTTGGCCTGATTGTCGTCTTTAGTAGTGTCACAGACTTCATAATACTAGTTCTTTTAATAGTAGAATGTCCAGAACAATATGGAAGAGCCTTGTGGAAGCCTAAAAAGTCTAAGGTGTGTGAATTGGAACACCATAGGACCTGGTGCTTTTTTCAATTCAGTAGTATGTCAAGAGATGGTGAGTGGCTGGGTCTACAAAGGTTGTAATTGAAGTAATATTCTGCTTTGACACTGGGGAGTATGGGGGGAAAAATAAGTACGGATGAAAAATAATCCACTGCTTCCCAGATCTTCATCTATTTGTCGACAGCTGATTACACCTCTGAATTCATTGTTTCCCATCAAAGCTGAAAAATTTTGAAGTCAAATTCTAGATGCTGTATGGTGATAAGCTAGGCCAGGTAGGATTTTAAAGGAGTAACTTGCTAATTACGCAGTTGAAGCCAGCAATACCTATGCAGGCACGTCTTTATAAATGAAAAGTTGTTTCTAGACAACTTAATTTGCTTATTTGGTGAATGCTTGGTTTTCTGCCTTTTCAAACTGACACTTTTAAATACCTTAGCTCCCTTTAAAAACCAAGAATCAAATCTAGCTTTCCAGCTCTTCATTTTTTTTAATCAGCTTGTAGGTACCTTTTGTTGGTGAACTGAAGAGGATTATGTTCGAGAGTAATTCAGTTTATAGTCTGAGATTTTTAGGCACTGTGACAACAAAATTAAACAGTAAAGCATCCAGGAAATAAAACATTGGTGATTAAAAAAATGAAGAGCTAAAGATTATTCAACTGGGGATATGTCTTTAGGATTTTTTGTTTCCAGAATCTGTTGAATTCTCTTAAAACACATGCAGACTTCAGTAGCTTTTTAATTTCTCAAGGCAATCACAAGGTTCGGGAAGCAGTCCCATGTGCAATGAAGACCCTACTTTGACTTAAAAGAGCCCCTCAAATTCATTAAAATGTGCTATATGCTAAACTCTGGGGGTCCTTGGATTGGTTTGTTTGTACTTGACAGAATCACAGGACCTTACAGGTTTGAAGGGACCTCCAGAGACTGAGTCCAACCCCACTGCCAAGCAGGATCACCCAGGGTAATTTGCACAGGAATGCATCCAGGCAGGTTTCGAAAGTCTCCAAAGAAGCAGACTCCACAGCCTCTCAGGGCAGCCTGTTCCAGGGCTCTGTCACCCTCACTGTAAAGAAGTTCTCCTCATGTTGAGGTGAAACCATTTATGTTCCAGTTTGTAGCCATTGATCCTTGTGTTAGTGCTGTGGACCACTGAGAAGAGATTGGCCCCTTCAACTTGACACTCATCTCTCATGTATTTGTACACATGGATCAGATCACATCTCAGTCATCTCTCCTCCAGACTAAACACCCCAGGGCTCTCAGTCTGTCTTTGTAGGGCAGATACGCAGGACCCCAGTTGTCCTCGTGGCTCTCTGCTGGACTCTTTTTTTCCATCAAGTCCTTGTCTCTTGAACTGGGGAGCCCAAAATTGGACACAGTATTCTGGGTGTAGTTTCACCAGGGCAGAGTAGAGGGGAAAAAGAACCTCGCTAGAACTGCTGGATACACTTCTATAGTTAAAGAGCAGCATAGGTGCTTGGCTTTCAGATGACTGAACAATGTGAATAAAGAAACTTATTGGCAAGGTAAAATGAAGTATTAGTGATTGTGTACTTCTTTTCATATCTACTCACTTTTTTTATAGACAGTAGCATGTTTTCTCCAACATGTAGGAATCTGGATGGCAGATAATCTTTCTCCCATTTTGGCTTTGTTGAGGCTAGAGCTGCAGCATAGGAGAAGTAAACTTCATCTGTGCTGTCTGCTTTATGCTAAACTAGAAGGAAAAAAAAATTAGACCAACATTTCATTACCTTAAAACAACTGTTTGAGAACACTAACAATTCCCATGTTGGAAGTATCTGCCAGAGACAAGTAACAGTAAGCTTTGAAGAAGCACTGGAGTGGTGACAGCACTAAGGAAATGTGTCAATTATTTGGGACAGGACTGCATGTGTGTTTCTCTAATTATTTTGGACAGCAGTGAAAGCCACACATCTGAGTCTGCCTGTTAACAACACGGGCAGGAGAGATAGCATTCGGCAAGGAGGTAGAACATGTAGCCAAATCATACAAAAATCTTACCAACAAATCTTGTGTGTGTTGCTCAAGTCTGTGACCTTCTTCAGCAGATCTTCAAAGCTGTCTGAGGGAAACAATGTTTCACAAGCTTTTTAAATCAATTTTCAAATGTTCAATCACAAATACTAATTAATATTCCTTTGAGCTAAAAAAACCTCCTAAGAATCAAAACCTTGCATAGTGTGCTTAGGACTGCCTCTGAGAACAGATACAAGTGCTTGTGAGGACATTGTTATAGTCAGCTTTTATATTGGAGATAAACTTCAGGTTCACAGGTAGCTAAAACAATCCTCAGAATATTTGCAGGATTGACAGGAAGCAAAAGTCTTGACATGAACTACTTAATATGTGCCAGAAATCAGGATTTATCCAGTTTGCTCTTTGGGAATTGATCTGAGATGCTTACCTTCCACAGAAGTCTTTTGCCACTAAATAAGGACTCCATTCACCTTTAGAGGATGCCATTTATCTGATACTTCAAAATGTTTCTGATGCTTTTGCCGATTGCCCTGGTGAGCATCAATTTGCTCTGAAAAAAATAGTGTTTAAGGAGGTTTTAAAAACAGAACAAAAACCCCAACAAAAAACCAAGAACCAAACAATTGCACCAAAAAAAGCAACCAAAACACAAAACCGCCAACAGAAACAATAGAGTCAACCAAAAACCTCAAAAGAAAATCACCCAGAACAACATCAAACCTGCTCTTAGAGGAGAGCCAGTACCTCAAGGAGGTGGTGGAAGTCCCATTCCTGGAGGTCTTGAAAGCCACGCTGGCTGGGGTTCTAAGCAGCCTGATGTCGTGTGAGGTGTCCCTGCCTATGGCAAGGGGTTGGAACTAGATAATCCTTGCAGTCTCTTCCAGCCCTGACAATTCCAGGATTCTATTTATCCATTGCGCTTTAATCTCTGATGTAGAAGTTTATAAAAGTAGTAGCAAGCTACATTTATGCACTAAATGTCATTTGCTTTGACTTTATTATATTAAATTACTTGTTTAGAAAGTTATAAAGATTTCATCCCAAATGAACAGATTAATAAAATGAAATCAAATCGGGTATCTGTGTGGGCTGTTGATCTAGGCCAATATATCCCATCACATAGGCTGGAGACCCTCAAGGGTAAAGTCAGGAAAGGTAAGCTGATGACAAATAGCAAAGTAGTGATCTCTCCAGAGAGCTGACAGATATGACTGAAGGTCATTACCATGACATTATCATTATCTGGACAGGATTAAGTTAAATCCAGAACTAATTATATTGTCCTTTCCAGAAATACTCTGGAAATACTTCTGGTAAATGTCAAAAACAGAGTTCAAAGTTGTGATGTTTGGAGTTTGTCACTTGGTATGGAGTGTTATTTGCAGTTGTAGAAGAAATTGAAGGGAAGCCCCTACAAGTGAGCAGTACTAGAATATTTCATAGCCCTCAATCTACATGTGCCAGTTAAACTGTAGGATAGGTGAAATAGATAGGTCTGCTTGGCTCTTCAACCTTTTTAAGAGGAGGGAAATAACTGATTTTACAGCTGCTTCTAGAAAAAAAAAGCATTGCTATCCTTCCAACCTGACTTTTTTGTATGTAGTTTCTTTTAAACTTGCTGGAAGTAAAGTACTTATGTTTGTCATAATGTGTTGGCTAACTGTGGACTATGGGAGCATGTTTTAAGCTGCAACTCTTCAGTGTCTTTACTCTTCTTTTATACCCTATTATACCTTTTTATACTTTACTATACCTTTTACAGCTTTGTGTTTTCTAGTATTTTTATAGTGTCCATGATTGTTTTTTAACCTTGATGTTTCATTGCTCTTTTCTCTTTATCTACATGGGTCTTTTCTCAGTGTTACTGCCATTATTGCTGCAATACTTGTCAGGAGCATAGTTCAATTTTAAACAATTTCCATTTCCTTTCTGTAGCTTTTTTTCTGCATTGCTTTTTTCCCCTGTACATTTTGTGTTCAGCTTTACTCTCTGCCTGTGGTATGCTGTGCTGAAATTCAGCATCTTTATCCCTGGCTTAGGAGTAGTTCATTTATGGATACAGATATAGCCATTGCAGGTGTTGCTTAAGTTACCTCATCTGTTCATCTCAGCAATGGGATCTCTGAGATTTGGATCAAATTTATTTTCAGAGGAAGTGCCTTACAGTATACTCAGAAATGCTTTAGTTATTCCTTCAGTCACCCAACTGGGAAGCAGTCAAGGCAGGTTTACTGTTATGCTGATTTTTAGTCAAGCTTCTGGTTCCCATTTCTCTCTTTACCTGTTGACAAATGCAGTCCCTTTTTTTGTTTCCACCTGAAACTCTCATGTTTTTGTATTTGGACATCTGTTTCTTATTCTGTAGCTGTTCTTGCACATAGTGTGAGTAAGAAGCATTTGTGGGCAGGATGGTTTAGAGAACTGGTGGAAGGCTGGTGGGGGGAAAAGGAAGGGAAATGTGAAAGCAGCAGAGGCAATAGGAAGTATCTTGTTAATGGCTCAGGTTTTATCTCCAAGACCTCTGGATGATCTTGCTGTGGGGTGCTTGGTATTGATCTAAGACGCTGACATTGAGCTAGCCAGGTTAATTGCCGCCTGTTGAGGTGAGAGCACCTGTCCACTAGCCTATGTATTTTGTCCACTCTCTATTTCCCTATACCCATTCTTACAGAATCCCTTCATTACTCAGCTCTCCCTGTGCTGTGCCACTCCTGTGGTTGAAAGGTTTCCTAAGGTTGTTGAAAAAAAAAAACAAGACAGTAATTCTTTGGAGAGGAGATACTGACTCCTTCAGGACATGGAGATGAGTTTAAAGTTACTAGCATTTCATGATCCTTTCTTCCTGATCAGTATGCTTCATTAATGATAATAAAGCAGAATTACAAGGATTAGTTTAAATATCTGTTTCCTTAAAATGATGAATGAAGGAAAAAAAAACAACACAAAGCACTTTCTGCTTGGAAATCAACAAGCTTCAAGTATTGTCTCTGAAATTCTGTGCTTCACTTAACGTTCATAGTTTTTCATGTGTTAGGCTGGCTGTCAACATCACTTGTACTCCTGAGTTCTTAATGCCCAGTGCATAACCCATGCTTCCATATGCATTTTCCAGAGGAGAAAATAGTTAAACACCAAATATTGTGATGTCACAAACTATCTTCATCAAACAAGTATGTTCTCTATGATCTTGAGAGATAGGCAGAGTTATGGCAAGAGAAGGAAGGAAACAATGGGAAAACATTTCATTGCTGTCTCTTGTGCCTCCTTCCCATAATAAAAGGCAGAATCAGCTGCCACTGTTATCCAGCTGCTCAGAGGATGAGAAATCAAAGTACGCATATTTTGATGTCTTGCAGCTGATCTGGGCCTATTAGACACTGTCCCCTTACGGAATACAGGACTTGTGTGTTAATAGGGTCTAAACATTTAGACCCAAGTGAGGCTCAGGGATAAGTGCATCCCTACAAAGCACCGCTTGGGCTGAGGAGATACATTATTCTCTGGCCTTTTGATGCTGGAGCTTTTCTTCACTCAAGTGAAGTGTTCTCATTGGAGTGTTCTTAATGTTTTGTATAGTTTGGCTTGCTGCACTACTTGCATATACACTTTTTTCATTCTTGGGTGTGGTCCCTCTCTGACCATCATGCTAATACTTGCTATGTATCAGCCCATAGGTAACCTATAGGTTGTGCATTGGTTCACATGCATTTGTCTGCAGAGATCCCCTCCTCCTGAAAGAAGCCGAATAAGCCCTCTAGGTTGTTACAAATATTTTGGATCTCTTTTGACTTCAGTCTGTCCCATTCAACTGCTTCTTGCTAAATCTTTGTGCAGTGGGATGGCAGAACTTAATTTTTCTTGGGTGACTAAAAATAGTGTAGCTAAACAGGTTGTTTTTTCTAATCAATGCTAACACCAGGAATATGCCACATCCAGGCACCTCAATGAACAACAAAAAGAAGGTATACAAGAAAAACAAATCTTTGTAGTCTATGTGTTTGTTCTAGGACAGCAAGACATGTATTTATATGCTTCAGTGTTTGTAGCCTTCAAATACAATTGCTTGTATGCCTAACATGAGATATCTCTGCTCTTCAGCACTAGACCCATAGCAGCTGAGTTGTGTTTATAGTCCTGATCAATTTAAAAAGAGACAAAACAGCCCTGGCCTCTTTCATTTTTTTGAAAGAGAAGAAGAAAATGGCACAGATTGTTAAATAGAATCTTGAAGCTTCAAGCCTAGTCCCAGCAAACTATAGGTTGTTTTAGCCTTTTCAAGCAAAGTCAGTGTCTCCTGGCAGAGCTGTTTGCTTCAGCTTCAATAAGCTCACAGGAGTAACTCTACCTGTGCTGCATGAAATGTGAGGAGCCTGGAAGTAACTACTTTAATAAATTGCCAACACATTTAAGTTAGAATTTAAAAAAACCCTTAAGTTAGAATTTAAAAAAACCCTTGAGTTAGAATTTAAAAAAACCCTTAAGTTAGAATTTAAAAAAACCCTTAAGTTAGAATTTAAAAAAACCCTTAAGTTAGAATTTAAAAAAACCCTTAAGTTAGAATTTAAAAAAACCCTTAAGTTAGAATTTAAAAAAACCCTTAAGTTAGAATTTAAAAAAACCCTTAAGTTAGAATTTAAAAAAACCCTTAAGTTAGAATTTAAAAAAACCCTTAAGTTAGAATTTAAAAAAACCCTTAAGTTAGAATTTAAAAAAACCCTTAAGTTAGAATTTAAAAAAACCCTTAAGTTAGAATTTAAAAAAACCCTTAAGTTAGAATTTAAAAAAACCCTTAAGTTAGAATTTAAAAAAACCCTTAAGTTAGAATTTAAAAAAACCCTTAAGTTAGAATTTAAAAAAACCCTTAAGTTAGAATTTAAAAAAACCCTTAAGTTAGAATTTAAAAAAACCCTTAAGTTAGAATTTAAAAAAACCCTTAAGTTAGAATTTAAAAAAACCCTTAAGTTAGAATTTAAAAAAACCCTTAAGTTAGAATTTAAAAAAACCCTTAAGTTAGAATTTAAAAAAACCCTTAAGTTAGAATTTAAAAAAACCCTTAAGTTAGAATTTAAAAAAACCCTTAAGTTAGAATTTAAAAAAACCCTTAAGTTAGAATTTAAAAAAACCCTTAAGTTAGAATTTAAAAAAACCCTTAAGTTAGAATTTAAAAAAACCCTTAAGTTAGAATTTAAAAAAACCCTTAAGTTAGAATTTAAACAACACGTTCTACTGCAATGTAATGTTTTCCCATGGTGGGGATAATGTGAAATAGTCAGTGATGTTATCAACTGTCAGTGTGGGATTTTTGCCATTAGGTGACTTCTGGTGTATTTACTTTTCTAATGGCATTTTTCAGTCTTGATTTAGTACAGATGCAAATGAAACCCCAGTTAAATGTAAGGAAAACTAAATGATGTAGAAGTCATTCTGGGTATTTTTCTTCTACATCTTTAATTTTCTTTCAAAGGCTGTTATTCAGTGTTTAACATTCTTATGATCTGGATGAGATGAAGTGCACCCTCAGTAAGTCTGCAGGTGACACTAAGTTGCTGGGCATGTTGGTAGACTTCAGGGTATGAAAGCTTTTCAGAGGGATCTGGACTGGCTGGGTTGATGAGCCAAGTACGATTGTATTTAGTTCAAGAAGACCAACAAACAAAGTGTCAGGGTTTGCACTTGGACCACAGGAACCTTATGCAATACTACAGGCTTGAGGGAGAATGTCTGGGAAGCTGCCCAGTAGAAAAGAACCTGAGAGTGTTGGTTGACAGCTGACTGCCTGTGGGCCACTCAGGCACATCACTGGCCAAGTCCAACAGCAGCCTGGACTGTATCAAATAATGTGGCTAGCAGGAGTACAGAGGCAATGGTCCTCCTATACATAGCATTGGTGAGAACACTCTTCCAATATAGTTTTCAGTTTTGGGCCCCCTCTACCAAAAGGACGTAAAGGTGCTGGAACAACTGCTGAGAAAGAACAAAAAAAGCTGGGAAGTCTTATAGTGAGTGGCTGAGGGAGCTGGGGTTGTTTAAGCTGGGGAAGACACTGTGGGGTGACCACCTTGCTCTCCAGAACTACCTGGAAGGAAGGCATAGCAACGTGGGTGTTACTCTGTTCTTCCAAATAACAAGTGGCAGCCAAGAGAGAACAGCCTCAAGTTGTGCCAGGGGAGATTAAGATTGGACATCAGGAAAAGCTCTTCATAGAAAGGGTTGTTGTGAACTGGAGCAGGCTGCCCAGGGAAGTAGTACTTAAAAGATGTGTGGATGCAGTGCTTAGGGACATAGTTTAATAGTGGACTTCAGTGTTATGAATTAATGGTTGACCTTGATATTAAAGGTCTTTTCCAGCCTAAACAATTGTATGATTCAATCTCTGAAATTTAGGGAAAGCTGTATACCACAACATAACCCAAACTATCTAATAGGAATACTTAGAGCACATGGCAAATTTGCCTCAGTTCCTGGTGTTTGAACAGAGGTGATTTTGTTTCCTTCAGTATTAAATGCTGAAACAGCTCTGACCTAGGTTGTCTTTGGATCTTGGCAAGTCTCAATACTTGTATTTATGAGATTATTGATAACTTTAATCTGCTAAAAACTTCCCAAAAAAATTGAGTTGACCTTGATCATGTAATGATGTCTTTGGTTTGGCTGAGCTGGAGTTAGATCTCAGAGGATCCTCCTAGTGCTGTGTTTTGCAAGAGTAGTTAACATGGCAATGTTTTGGCTACTGCTGAACAAGTACCCAGGCTATTTTTTCCTTTTAGGCCAGAACACAAGTAAGTGTAGAAACACATGAGGTACCATGTAAACAAGTTTGCAAGTCAGAAGGGGCTGTGGAGGAGACTCAGAGGCATCAGGCTCTTGTTTTGCTTGCCTGTGGTTGCTTCTCCCATCATTAGGAGGAGGGAGAGCAGAGAAACAAATGTGAATTATTTCACTTTATTTCTGTAAATGGATGAATATGCTTTTATCTGTCAAGATAAATTTTTTAAGTTGATTAACACTCCCTCCATTTTGACTACTCTGTAGTATCAAAATCAAGTTCTCCTTTTTTTTGTCACACTGAAAAGTCTTCTGGAATTAGTGATATGCTCCTGCCTGTTTCTTCTTAAGCTTAATACAGCTGTTATGTTGAAAGACACCAGTGCTCTCTGCATTATTACTGCTGTCTTTGATTCTCTTCCATTACTACAGTAATAGTGGTAACTAAAAATACATTGGAAAAACACCTTATTTGCCTCCAAAACTAGTTTGCCATGCAGTTAAGTAAGAGCTTCTACAGGCAGCAAATACTGCTTTGAGCTTTCAGTTCTTGCTGGTTTTCCTCTACCATGGTAATATGTCTTGTTTTGTGGCTTCACCCTAATTAAGCAAGCAAGAGGTAACTTAAGAGTTGACTGAGGCAAGGAGGGAGATGGTGGACCTGGGTATCCATGGATACTCTGCTCAGGCATTCTGCTCAGGATAACTTTGGAATTAGAAGTCAACACATCTCATCGGCACCATTATTACTGAAGTGTTTGCAGAGACACGCACAGTGTTAATTTAGCAGATTTAATTTAAAATGGGAGAATTAAGGTTCAAAAGCTATATTTAGCAAATAAACTGCTTTAGAGGAGTTGAGGGCCCTTCCAATCTTGATGAGGCAATTTCATCACAATTTAAAAAGAGGTCAGCTAAACTCCCATCTATGGTGCAGGGCATAGATGTTAGTGTATTTGAAAAAGACAAATGCATGCTAGAAATCTACTGGGAGAGAGACCATAAAACTGTCTGTAATTTCAAGTCCTAAATTTGGGGCACTCTAATTAAAACTGACTTTGCATCCCAAAATAGCAATCGTCTTACAAATGTGTTTTATACAACAAGTGTGCCCTTTTTTCCCTTGATAACACCCATTATATTTTTTTGAATCAAGTTGTTTGGCTGTCAGGAAAGAAGGACAGACATTCTTATGCTTTAAAACCTTCTCTTTGTATCTCAAATACCCTCTTTTGACAAACATTGCAGTACTTAGTATAAAATATTGGAGATTAAAATATGTCGTACTGTATGACCTTAGAACTTCAGAGTGGCTCAGACCAAGGAATATATGACTGGAGGAAGGTAGAAAGCAAATGCTATTGTCAGTGCTGCAATGGAGATAGATTTGAAAATAAGATGTAGCTTCTGAAAGGATTAGAAAACTATCCCTGAATTCAAGTCTTCAATGTGAGGCTGTATATGCAGTTTCATATCAGGGCAAATTGATTTTTCCATAAAAAAGAGCTTGTTTTATTTGTCTGGAGACTGAGTGTTACTTTGTCTTACTTTGAAGACAATACTGTTTTCATAGATGCTACTAGTAAAAAGTATTGGGAAGGTAACTGGCTGGATAAAGTAATCTGCAGTTAAATCAACTTGAACACTGTCCCTGGCCCTTGCAGAAGGTAAGAGTTACAGGTTTAATATTAATGAGACCTGTGATATTTGCAAGACTGATTTCAGAGCTTGTATCTTTTGGGTTCCCTCTTGAGTGACTTAGGGTGACAGACTATAGGGTTGTTCTGGCAATGTGCTCTCAAATGTCCATTAGTTTAGATGATGTTTTAAAAATGCTGTTTTTCATTTGTATCTGTGATTTGTTCCCCTCGTTACCAAAAATGGGGTTTTTTTGTAATTTGTAGAGTATTTGTGGTTTAAACTCACTTGAATTCTTATGGAGGAGAAAGCACTTCGGTTTAAAACCCAAAAACTTCACAATCCTCTTGACTTATAATAGTCTTCAGGCAAATAGTGAAACACCATCACTTGAATAATGTCAGACACTGGGAAAGAACTTGAGAACAGCCTGTTAATTACTTTGTTTAGCTGTGTGTAATGATATTGCCTGCTTTTCCTATCCTTAACTTTCTTTTAAAACTGTTGCTCCTGGATTAGTTCTCTCTAGATACAGCCAGTACATGTAAACTTGCACACTGAGAAGTCTGAGTGTAAATGGAACCAGACAGAGGGAGAAGGCAGGAGTTTCAATATCGTGCAGCAGAGGGGACTTGCACTTCTTTGGTGCTAGTTTCTGTTGCCTATAATCTATAGGGAATATTTATTCCAATATCTGAACAGTGGGAATTTAATCCCAGGCCCCATGTGCTTAACATCTGAACTGTATGTGATCTTACGTGAAACAGCTTTGCAGCAGCCGCAGGCTTTGTATAAATGCTCCAATCTTTGCCTGTTGACATTTTACTTTTTCCTTTTTGCTTGCCTCCAAGTCTGAATGAAACTTTTTCCTTCTTTTGGGAGGATGGCATGGCTGCCCCACAAGAGGGTGGTAAGTGCCCATAATGAAGAGGTGCAGGTTAGAGCCTCTCCAAGGGGTGTGCGGAGTCTTTGTTGCCCACTGAGAGTTCTAAACAGGGGCTGCAACATGATGTATGCTTAAAAAGAGGCAAGCATAAGATGTTTTCCTGTGTGGATCTTAATTGTCTCAGTATGTTAGACATGTTCATCTAATTGAATTAGCAAGATGAGCCTGGAGAATGCTAGCATGGTCTGAAACAGTATTTGTCCAGCCCCTTCAACTTGCATGACTGGAGTCTCCTGCAGAATACTTAAATCATTCTTTTTCTGAAGATGTCTAATGTGGCGAGTTCTAGAAATAATATTTCTAGTCACCAAAGCTCTTGGTAACATACTTTGTTCAGTGGAATGTGTAGAACTTGATGGAACTCACTATGGAATTTTTCTTTATGCACTACAGCAACTTAGCTCCTTCATTTGTTGTTTTACAGTACACTTACTGTAACACTAGGAGTTAGAGCATGTTTTTCCATTACAGTTGCATAACTGAACTCCTGTTCTTTAAAGTCCAGAGTGTTTGGCCTCTAGCTTCCCTTTGGTATGCCAGAGAACTTGCTTTGCTTTTGCTGAAGTTAAGGAAAATAAGGAAACTGCTTCTGAGTTGTCAGGCATAGATTGCAAAGTAATACTTGTCTCGTTCAGTTTATTGCCAGTAGTTTCACAGAGATCATTCTGCTGCTTAAATGGTCCAGTTAGCAACTTGGACAAAACTTCCTCTATAAAAGTTTTGTAGTGGCCTCTAATTTTATCTGTAAAATCGGTAGTCATGTTGTCATGACTACAGCATAATCTTAGATTTTGTGGCTCTACCACATTCCATCAAAAAATCTACAAAATGGATTGTTCAGTTGTTTACAATGCCAAAATACATTTAAAAATGGAAATGGTGGCTTCTCTGAACATGCAATGCAGTAAAGTTGGTAATAAACTTAGCTTCTGATACTTCTACACATTTTACTTCTTAAGATGACTTTATTCCCTTTTACCTTTTAACTGGCTTAACGTTGCTTAAATACATTATGATTTGTGTGTCTGGAAAGCATTCAAACATAACTGTACAGGGACTGTGTGCTTCTACTAGCCACTAACTACTCTATGGCCAGATTAGGGTTGTGAAAAAAAATGGAATCTCCAGCAGAAAAAGCGCTTCATTGATCTAATTTAGCACAAGTAGCTAGTAACTGCCGTACACTAAAACACAAGGAAATGTCTTCAAGATACATGATTGTTCTGATAAGGAAGTATGTTCTGCACAGTAAATGACAATAAATAACATAATCCACTTTGACTTTATCAAATTCAACACAATTCATTAAGCAGAAACTTCTAAATGCCCTTCTGTGGGAGGCAAATGAAAGCTTTGAAGTAACTACATTTCTTCGCTCAAATTATTGATGTCAGGTAGTAGCTCACTAAATATGTGATGCTGAGCCTCTTCCTGAAGCATGTTTAGGGCTTAAGTCCCACTTCTGAAGGCAATTGAAAGGGAAAAAATTGGACTTCTCTGAAAGGACCACCCATTCTGCCATAGCTTATGTGGAATCTCATTTAAGAGGAAAAGTCAGCTCTCTGGATTTCCCACGAACTAACATTTGTTTCCTTGAGTGTGACAGGGCAAACAGATAAGCAGCTTTCAGAGCGCTGCTTTTATGAAGATTCCCTTTGGTCTTATGAATAAATAATATGCCATCTTGTAAAGCTATTGCCCGTAATGCATCCATATTATTATGGTAACAGATTGTAAATGGAGAGATGTGTTTCTTGTTCTGGTATGTCTTGCTAGGATCACCCTATAAGAATAACTAATGATCATGCATATCAGGCTTTAGTCATTTAGTAAGTGACTGTTAGGCAGAAGGACCTGTTTTCAGGATCTGGGCTGTATCCTTTTATACCACATTAGACTCAAGGATGATTTCTTTTTGTTATGAAACAATACTGAATTTACCTTGAAAAAAATGAAGATGGACATTTAATCTGTCTAAAGCTGTAGAGGAGGAGAAGAACAAGTAAAAAGCTTTTTTGCTGATTTTGATTACTTAGTTTGAATTGCTTGGGTTTACTCCAAAATAAATTGGGATTAAATAGAACTGTGCAAATGGATATGAACAAATTGTTTATAAGCAGTGGAACGTGGTCATCTGGGCAGAAGGCAATAGTCTGCCATTCTTGACAAAGTGATGAATCTCATTGAAGCTAGGATGGTCAAATACATGAAAAGTGCAAATGAGGCACATTACCATCATTCATTAAATCACAGCTCACATCTGACTGTGGGACACAATGCTAATATGCTGCTGCTTCTCTAACTGAAATCTTCATACAGTGCTTCTTAAAACTTGTTTTGTAGTGTTAGAAGTTCATACATACATTCCTTTCAGATTGCTCATTTAGCACAGTCTATCTTAGAAGCAGCATAGAAAGAAACTTTCAGCTTTTGCTCAAAGTTCTACCTCTATTGTCTCAGCTGAAGAAATTGTAGTCTTTTTCAAAACAAAATCAACATCAAAAAACACCTCCACCCAAACAAACTCAAAGCCAACCAACCACAAAAAGCCCAGAACAATGACCAACACAACCTAAATAAACACCCCACAGTCAGAAGTAATACAGCTGTGGTCTCCTGAAGATGCTTTGGAAATGACAACAGAGCTTATATTTGATTCAACACAAACCCTATGAGGAGAGGCTGAGGGAGCTGGGGTTGTGTAGCCTGGAGAAGAGGAGGCTCAGGAATGACCTCATTGCTGCCTACAACTACCTGAAGGGAGGCTGTAGCCAGGTGGGGGTTGGTCTCTTCTGCCAGGCAACAAGGGGACACAGCCTCAAGTTGTGCCGGGGGAAGTATAGGCTGGACGTTAGGAGGAAGTTCTTCACAGAGAGAGTGATTGGCATTGGAATGGGCTGCCCAGGGAGGTGGTGGAGTCACTGTCCCTGGGAGTGTTCAGGAAAAGACTGCATGGGGCACTAAGTGCCGTGGTCTGGTTGACTGGCTAGGCCTGGGTGGTAGGTGGTATAATAAATTCACTTCCAAAAGTATCTTTCTGGAAGCAGTTGCTAAAAGTAGTTCTATCCAAGAATACTAACATTTTTTTATCACATTAAAATGGAAAAGATTTGGAAAAATATTGTTAGCTTAAAAACCTTTTTAGTCTTCTATTAAGTAAACTTCACAGATATTGAAGGACAAATTCTCTTCAATGTTAGTTGCCTAATATGGTAACACGACATTTGTCTGACAGTCCTGTAACTGCTATGGGTTAGAACAAATGACTGTGAAAGTGAAGGAAATACACATTGCTTTTGTAACAAGTAATACATGTCTTCACTACCTTTAATCATCTTGACTCTTGTTGTTGGGCTATAAAACTGTCAGCATCCTTTCTTTCCTAGCCATGTCAGCCAGCTCTGAGTATTGCTGTTCTTCTATGCCCAAAAGTAAAGGGAAAGACAAGACATAGAAGATCATGGTAGTTTTGTTTCAGACTATAGGTGATATGTGTTAATTCAGATCAGTTAAAGGTATTGATGTCTGATAGGAGCATCCCAATGGTGAAGGGTTTTATCTTTGTTTTGCATTCTCTTGGTATTTGAACTATGCTTAAGCTGAAGTGGGTAGAGATGATGAGGATACTCTGTATAGTGAAATGAGATAACTACTTCTGTATTGAGGTAACAGTTGCTGAGAGTAAGATCTCTATCAGCAAAACAGTTCAGAATTTCCTGTTCAAAAATGAAAATGCATTTGGCAGCAATTTCTTTATTTCACATGCATGTCCTTTTCTGTAATAATGGATAACCTGAGAAGTTATTCCACTTATCCTAAGAGTGAGGAATATGGGGTGTTGCTGGACTAGAGACAAAGGGACAGCTTAAGGGAACAGCATATTAAATGGCCAGCAGACCAAGGCAGGAATTACAGCTGTTAGCAATGAAATGGAAAAAGTCTTTATTTTCTCTACAGATTTTTCAGCCATTGAATCATACACCAGCAGTCATACAGAAACCTTCTTTCTTTCTGTTTTACAATGGGTTACCTGTTGGGATTGTTTTGTTTTTTTCAATAGGGATACTGGGTGTTAAAATTCAGCAGCACTTCCTCCAAGTACCCCAGCTACCTGAACATGTAGGCACTGCTTCCACAGGAGAGACGGGGCAGATGCTTGATAATCTTTCTGTTTATAAGCCTGTCCTATTTTGCAGAACGGAATGGGGAGCTGAATGGCAGAGTGGGTCAGGTGTTGGTAAATCCTATTTATATTGCCCAGGTCTCTGCTTTAGAGCCCTGCCTGGATGGCAGGTGAGGGTATAGCTGAAGGATCAGCTTCAGTATGAAGGTAAAAAGAGAAGTTTTGAAAACAAGAAATCTGAGGCTTCACTGGTGGATTCACCTTTCCTGGAGCAAAACTGAAATCAAATGTTTGCAACTCAGTTGGGTGATACCCTGCTGTCTTGAGGGAACAATATATTTTGGTGAGGGGAAAAAACATAAAATGGATTTATTGCACTTCTGAGACATAGTGGTCATATGTTTTCACCTCTTTGCATTAGAGATGCATTAATGTTCAGCATATTGAAATAATAGTTCTAGCTGGATGTTTACATGGCTCTGCTCATCTTGATTCACTGTATATCTTAATCAATTAGCCATTGTTTTAAGACTTTTGTTGTCATGTTGGTATTAAGGGAAATCAGTGTTAGACTTTTCAAAGTCCTAAGGTGCTGAAAAAGCCATGCATTTTCTTCCTTGTCTTCAAGACAAATAGCTTTAGGAGTCTAGTTGGCCCTTGGTTCAGTAGAAAAAACTCTGCCTCCCTTGGGAGGTTGCTAGAATATTCTTGATAGGACAGATTAATTCAATTGAAAGTCCTGAGAGTTAACAGAATTACTGCTCTTAGCACAAAGTGTGTGGAAAGAATGAAGTGTGTATGTGTATCTCCATTACTGATGACATGACTAGAGGAGGTAGTCCTACTATGTTGTAGGTTTTCTTTTAATTAAAAAGAGCTATGATTAAGGTAAACACCTTACAGTAAGCTATCAAAACAAAAGAATAAAACCTACATGCTTCACAATATTTCTACTGAAACAAATTGCTTGTAAAAGTACTTAAGTAGATCATGGTCCAGAAGGTAACAACTGTAGCTTGTGCAGAAAGCAATTGTCTTTAAAAATATGCTATGTAATATTCTAAGTTGAATTGGTAGCAGGACAAGATTCTAGCAGTACTTCCATTGTTGCTGTGAATTTCTGCAGAACCTGGATTTTAAGCTCAGCTATTATCAGTGATTTGAGGGGAATTACTTCCAGTGCCTAGAGCTAAGGCCACATTTCTGTAAGATCAGCAGAGCATGATTGATTTTAGTTGAAGAGCACTTGATTTAGTTTTTCAGAAGACAAGTCAAATTCAACTGGTTTCTTCTATATTGTCTACCTGATCAGCTGTTTGATCTTCGTAGGTGTATCCAACGGTAGTGAAGAACTATGTTAAGCCTAATGAACACCTGTTTAATTCTGTTCCCTGATATGTGTCAGAAACCTGTCCTTGGGCTTCTCTTCTAGTTTCTATGTGCCTGAAAATACAGAAGAGTAAAGAAACCCAGTATGTGTATAGGGTTTTTTTGTGAAGCAGGTAGTCTTTAGCAGTGCTCAAGGGATTAATCTTTCTGCTCTTGCCTTTCTGAGCCTTAATGTTTCATGACCTGAAATCAAAGGAGTCTGACTTGTCTGTAGTAGCTAAGCAATTGGTTGCTGTACCTACAAGATGGTTTAAACAAGACTGATTGTTCTGAATTGTCATCTTTGGTGCTTTTATTCTCTTACATGAATTTGATGCAATCTTGGAGTTTTATTGTAGCAGTTACAAATGAGGTAATTATAAAGGGCTTCCTGCCTTCTGGGCAGTGAAACTTGTATTCTCTTCTGATTTGAGGCCATACCTGGGTCTTCACCCTTAGGCTCTTCTACCTTTCTTTTCAGAGTTCCTCTTGCTCAGAGTAGGCTGAGCAGGAGCAGACTGTCTACCAAATGAGTTTCATATTTAACTTTTCCTGTAGTTAAAGATCCTGTCTGAAAGGGCAGTAGCTATCATTACTGCTACAGATTTTGTGGAAAAGTCTCCAAAGTGGCTCTCCCTGGGTCTAGCTTAGTAAACCCATGTGAGATCTAGGACTTCATAGATGCTTTCTAGAGTACTGTTAACTTCAGAATGTTATATCAACTTGTTACATCAAATAGTCTTTTGTCAATAGTCAACCCAGATCCATGAGGAACATAACAATTATTTTGCTTGATGAGGATAGTGTAAGTTGTGCTTATTAAACTTGATTTCCTTAGATCCTCATGTATCTCCAAATAATTCATTTAATTACCATCATGTTCAAGACAAATAGATGTTCTCATTAACTTTCATCTAATAAGCTGTGAGGCTCTCTATTCTGTGCAAGTGACTTTCACAGATTAATTATAGCCTGTATAAAATTTCCTTTATCAATTTTTCATTGGCCTTTGCTCTTGTGTTAGAAGGCACAGCAATTGAAAGTGTTTAATTTGTTTTCTCCACCATATGTTATTTTGTACCTCTATTCTGTCTCCTATTAATCATCACTAGGCTGAACCTTCCCCATCATTTTATTCTTACATGGTGTCAAATGTGGAAAAATCAATGCAAGCAGAATGGTTTCTGATGGGTGCACAGAAAAGTGTTGCATAAGGGGTCTCCCTTACATTGAGAACAACAATTTATGAAGCATGGAGTTCAGTGTTTACTTCAGAATGACTAGAGAGATACTTCACATGAGTGATGCCTGCAGTTCTTATCATAAAGAGTAATGGTTTTGCAATGCATCTGCAGCAATCAAAACTTAGAATGTCTGCATGTTCACTTATTTAGCATTTCATACTGCTCAGGAAGTTTTACATGTCTATTTTCTAACAGACCTAAAGATAATTTCAACTGACTGTTGAATAGGACACAATAGTGTATGTTATTGATAAATTGTTTAATTCACTTAACCGGGTTACTCTGTATCTAAGCAACTGTGCTTGCAACAAGGTATTGGATTTACAGAGTGAAAACAGGTCTTGTTATGCATTCACTCGTAGAATGAGTCAAGGTTGGAAGGGACCACAAGGATCATCTAGTTCCAACAGCCCTGTCATGCGCAGGGACGCCCTACCCTAGATCAGGCCGGCCTGAGCCTCATCCAGCCTGGCCTTAAACACCTCCAGGGATGGGGCCTCAACCACCTCCCTGGGCAACCCATTCCAGCCTCTCACCACTCTCATGCTGAACAACTTCCTCCTCACATCCAGCCTGAACCTACCCATCTCCAACTTCACTCAATTCCCCTTAGTCTTGTCACTACCTAATATCTTGAAAAGTCCCTCCCCAGCTTTTTTGTAGGCCCCCTTCAGATATTGGAAGGCCACAAGAAGGTCACCTGGGAGCCTTCTCTTCTCAAGACCAAACAGCCCCAACTGATTCAGTCTGTCCTCATAGGAGAGGTGCTCCAGCCCTCTGGTCATCCCAGTGGCCCTTCTCTGGACACACTCCAGCATGTCCACATCGTTCTTGTAATGGGAGCTCCAGAACTGGACACAGTACTCTAGGTGGAGTCTCACCAGAGTGGAGTAGAGGGTGGAGAGTCTTCTCCCTGGACCTGCTGGCCATACTGCTGATGCACCCCAGGCTCTGATTGGCTGTCCAGGCTGCAAGTGCATACTGCTGGCTCATGTTGAGCTTCTCGTCCACCGTCACCCCCAAGTCCCCTACTTCAGGGCTGCTCTCCAGCCAGTCACTGCCCAGCCTGTATTTGTGCTTGGGATTGCCCTGACCCAGATGCAGGACACTGCACTTGGTCTTGTTGAACTGCATAAGGTTGGCTTGTGCCTACCTCTTCAGCCTGTCCAAGTCCCTCTGGATGCCATCCCTTCCCTCCAGTGTGTTTGCTGCACCACACAGCTTGGCGTCATCAGCAAACTTGCTGAGAGTGATTAAAGAATAAACTTCTTCATGGTGCAGATGTGTGCATTTATTTCTTGCAATATTCTTACAAATACCGATGTTGTAATCATACACAAACGTACCACTGGAAGGTAAGTTAGCAGTCTTTAGATGTTAAAGTGGCCTGCTTTCATAAGCCTCTCAAAATTGGCATTCAGTGAAGGGGGTAGAGGGGAATGAGGACATCAAACCTTTCAGCCTTTTTTTAAGCTTACCAAAGTATAACTCTCGTTCTTCACTGCAAATAGAAACATGAATAGTTTTCCTTACAGAGGGAAACAAATACGATCAGGTTTTATGTATGCTAGAACTGTAGTGTTTTCCTCTCCAAAAGGCTTGCATATTTTAAGCCTGACATTATTAATAGAAAAGCCACTTCTTTCCAATAAGTTCATTATGTGTGAAAAATGATGAAATAAAACTAGTTTTTCAAAACTGAGAATATAAACACTAATAATTGTGCATGTTTAAACTTAGTTCCTGTTTCCATTGTAAAGGAGATCTGAAACATGAAGGAGACCTTAGATTATATAAACTGAGAATGGGTAAAGCTACATTGAAAAGGAGACAGGCATCTGTAGTTAGCAAATCAGACTTGTTTTGCGTGTCCTAAGATGCCTGCCTATATCCTAAGTTTCTGCCACCAGAGAAGTGAAGACAATGTGTTATTAGCAAGGTGATGTAGCAGGTCTTTACTTGGCTCTGGTGAGGCCACACCTCAAGTTTCGGGTACCTCGTTACAAGAGGGATGTGGAGATGCTGGAACAAGTGCAGAGAAAGGCAATGAGGCTGGGGAAAGGCCTGGAGAGTAAATCTTACAAACAGTGACATAGGAAGCTGAGAATGTTGGATTTCAAAAAGAGGAGGCTGAGGGGTAACTTGATAGCTGTCAACAGCTACCTGAAAGGACATTGTGGAGAAGCTGCTGGTGGTCACTTCTCACAGGTAAATAGTGATAGAACAAGAGGGAATGGCCTCAAGCTGTGACTGGGTAGGTTTAGACTGGATATTAGGAAACATTTTTTCCCAGCAAGAAAATAGTCAGGCATTGGAATGGACTGCCCAGAGAGATGGTGGAGTCACCAACCCTGGATGTTTTTAAAGGTCATTTGAGAGTGGTGCTTGCAGATGTGGTTCAGGGTACACCTTGTAGAGCAAGGATATTGATTGGACTTGAGGGTCTCTTGGCAACCAGAATCTCTCTGTGATTCTGTGAAATGTGTTTTTGGGGGGTGTAGTTCTCTGTTTTTTTTGCATTGACTGCCAAGTAGAGGCAGAGGTACCTAAACAGATGTGCTCCTTTAACAAGTGTAAATTATATATTAAAGGCTTCATTAAGTGTCAATTATGAAGAAATGTTATTTTCAGTACCATATATTTGGGTTTATTATTAGAATATTCATCAGTATGGTTGGAAATAATACTATAAACCCCCTTATCTTTTGAAGTAATCTACACTAGTGACTTCTTTTCCAAAAGCCATTTTCAAGAATAGTTTCTCTGAGAATGTAGTAAATACATTTCTCACTATCATCTCTTGCTTAGTTTCAGGCAAAGCTTTAAGACACAATACACTTTCTCTATGCTTTTGTTATTTTCCTCCATGTCTATCTGTCTTAAAGATTCAGAAAAAATAATCCCCCTCCCCCTCAAAAAATAAAAATCCCCATTCTCATTTCAGTAGTTTGATCTGAGGTAGTCATTGCAGTGGTTTGCCATTTTGCTTGTATGTTTCCTCTTTTGTGGAGATGATGTCTTCTGGAAATGGAACTGGTGAATCAGGAAGCCCTCCCTTTTTATGTGGAATCTCTGAAACAGGAATGTGTTGAGTCCCTATTTCCTCTCTTTCTAGGGTGATTACTGAAAGGTTAATGTGTAACTTCAGTGACATACTGATTTCCTTTAGGTTGTCATAGTTTGTCTGATTCTACAGTGAGTCTCACAGTATCACCAAGGTTGGAAGAGACCTCACAGATCATCAAGTCCAACCCTTCACCACAGAGCTCAAGGCTAGACCATGGCACCAAGTGCCACGTCCAACCTTGCCTTGAACAGCCCGAGGGACGGCGACTCCACCACCTCCCTGGGCAGCCCATTCCAGTGTCCAATGACTCTCTCAGTGAAGAACTTTCTCCTCACCTCGAGCCTAAACTTCCCCCGGCGCAGCCTGAGGCTGTGCCCTCTCATTCTGGCGCTGGCCACCTGAGAGAAGAGAGCAACCTCCTCCTGGCTACAACCACCCCTCAGGTAGTTGTAGACAGCAATAAGGTCAGCCCTGAGCCTCCTCTTCTCCAGGCTAAACAATCCCAGCTCCCTCAACCTTTCCTCGTAGGGCTGTGCTCGAGGCCTCTCACCAGCCTCGTCGCCCTTCTCTGGATACGCTCAAGCATCTCAATGTCCCTTCTAAACTGGGGGGCCCAGAACTGGACACAGTACTCGAGGTGTGGTCTAATCAGTGCAGAGTACAGGGGCAGAATGACCTCCCTGCTCCTGCTGACCACACCATTCCTGATGCAAAGTGTAAAGGCAGAAAAAAGAAATGCACTTCGTAAACATCTGAAGATAATGTGGTTTTTTTGGCTGTTCTTGATTTTTCTTCCTTTCTTTTTTTTACTGGATCCAAGTAGAAATGGTAGGAAAAGAACCCCAGTACTTCTGTTCTGGCTATGCTATTCATCTATAAAATCAACAACCTATAAAGAGAAAACGGTGCTCATCCAGTGATGATCACACAGGGAAGACCTCCCCCCCAAAAAAAGAACTCAACCAAAAAAACCCTAGCATTTCTAGATGGATTGCCGTGTAAGTTGTGTGACTTCTCCTTTACCACCAGTACAAATTGAAATAAACAAGGAGATGACTGTAATGATTTCTTTCTGAAGGTTAAGAAGCTGCTCAATCTGGAGAGCTTTGTGGGAGAAGAGTGTATCTCAGGTGCAGTTTGAGGAATGTGCTCTCCATATGAAAAACCAGGCACATGGCAGCGTGCTCACTTAAACATGAAGCAAAATGAGCGTAGGGATTGGTCTAACCTCTTAGCAATTACTGTCTTTAGTTTTTAGCACTTGCGTTTCTCAACGCAAATCTCTTAGTATTAATCTTCCATCTGTCTTGCAGACAGTAAACCCTGTGGTCCAGAAGGATCTTTCATCAGTGTTTTGTGAAAGCTTAATACAGTGAGTCCTGAACCAGAACTTAAATGTGAATAATTAATGTTATTTCTGATAAAGTATGCTTTTGGAAAGAAAAGGGGTAGAGGAACAAACCCCAAACAAGGTAAAAATCCAACAAAATATCCTCCAGCTGATTCAGAGCAACACAGTTTCAAGTACTTCAATGAGATTAGGGGGAAAACTTGGCAAGTTTGTATTGGTTCTGCATTGGCCCTGCTGGGAAACAGAAACATGCACTAATTATTCAGTCTTTGTCATGTGCTATTGACCAGATATCCATGGGGAAATTTGAGCTATGAAGTCAATGCTATCCATGCAGATCACCACCCATAGTAAATTCATGTGAATCAGATAATTACTAAATACTAATGAGAAATTCTATTACAGAATAGTGCTTCTGACTTATAACAGATTCAGTCCACTGGTGTCTGTAGCAACACTGCTGTCTATGGTGAAGTGTCATTTTTTTGGGAGGTCTACAATTTCAGTAAAATCAAGGGCAAATGTTATTTTTTTTGTTTCAATGGGGAAAACACCTGTGAAATAGAGTAAAGCAAAGGCTGTTGGGCTGGGGGGTTGTGTTTATGGGGGAGGTGTTGTGTGTTTGGGCTCTCTCTTTTGTGGGTATTTTTGACAGCCTTACCAGTTCGTAGCAAAGTACTTCTTGTTTAATGTTTTCTTAGGAGCCAGCCTATATGATTCAAACTGATCCTGAGTTTTGTGTTCAGTTTCCTAGTCCTTCTACAGTAATTTCCAGTAGGAGCATTCTGAAAGTGCACAGCTAGCTTCACTCTCCTTTCCCAAATGGCAAAATGAATACTTCAAAGTTGCTGCAGGATGGGAGACAGAAGTTTTCAGAGGAAGCATGGGTGGCAATGTTTATCTTCAATGAATGTCATGCAGTTCTGTGTGTGTGTGAGAAACCTCAAATAAATTTATTTTCAACTTGTTCTGCATTTCCTGTAACCCCTACCACTGTTTTGAGAATTGAAGGGGGACTGCTACCTTTTTAACTACTAATGGAAATAATCACAATACTTCTGAGGAACTTAAATTTCACCTGCCAGGCTTATATTTCATATAAACAAATTTCAACTTTCAAGCATTTAGAGGAAGAATAAGTTAGCGTTGTTTGTAAGGGCTTTAAGTTCATAAACTGGTAGATGGAAGAAAGAAAGGTAACATGGAGTGGAAATGCATATATAACTTCCAGTTCTCTAGGGACAGAGTTGTCTGAAGATGGCTTCTTCTATATGGAGCAGGAGGACAATTAGGAAAATACACAGATCTTTTTCTGGGTTTCTCAGAACATTGTTTAGTTAGAAGCAGCATTGTGAAATGGCAGGATGGACTTCTTTTTTATTCTGCTCTGCAGGGTTATCACCTTTCTTCATCATCCATTCTAAACTGCTTAGTACATAAATTTCTCTGTAGTCATTAAGGTTCCTTTTTCACTGCTGCTCTGCCATCTGCAATATGACAAGAACAGATGTGTGATACTATGGATTTTCTGTCTGCAGTACTAATAGAAAAGGTTTCAGGGTGTTTTTGGTGGGTTCTTACAGTTCATAAAATGAGAAATACATAAAAGTGTGTTCCCATGTTCTTGTCTATGTTGTTAGTACACATTGAAAGGTTGCATGCTACTGCCTTAAGCACCCCAGTTGTCTGCAGCAGCTTAGATACAAACTATTGCTCTTTGTCCAAATGCTACACAACAGGACCCTTTAGCACAGTTTCATCACTTGGAAGCCAGGTTTTCTGGGATGCTAATCTCTCAAGTGTAAGATAATTAGCATAGCCTTTGAGCAGACTCTCAAATTGAAGTATGAAATAGATTTTATTTGGGTATGGTGCTGGTTCAGTGTGTGATAAATGAAGAGGCAAGTTTTGCCAGGGAGGAACAGAGAACCTTTCTACCTAGCTGCAACCAAGTTTAAAAAAAGAAGCCTGGGCTGGTGATTGGCTGGATTCTTCACACTCAATATATATATAGGGCACTGGACATAGAGTCTAGGAAGATTAAGAGTGAGAGTATGCATGCAGTTCAGACTTTTGCACAGTCCTGCTTATTGTACAGTTCTGTGTAGTTCGCTCTGCAAGTCCATTGGAGAGACGACCGCCAGCAGCACCCAGACCTGGCTGTTTCTCCTACTGCTGTATCTTGGCTTCCTACTTGTTACCCCCAAACAGGAGAACCAAGACTTAGCCATAAACTGCTGCTGTTTGCAGAAATATGCAAGTAATATGGCTTCTTCCCTGTGCTGCTAAGGCAGTGCCTCTCTGTGATCTTTGCCTCATGGAAGCTGTTTGAGACATTTCTGACTTAGCCACATGTTTCCCCAACTGGATTATAGCTTGCAGTTTTACAGATTTCCTCAAGGGAGATCCAGGGACTATCTCTAAATTCCTACTCCACCTCTGTGAGTAAATCAGGCTCTCCCTAGGGCTCTGGGGCTGCCTCCCATTTTTAAGTGGGGTAAAGCTATTTTGTGGCTTAGCCTTTTCCATTCTCTGACTCTCCTAAATGTCCTAAATTGCCTGTTAGAATCCTTGTGGATATCCCTGAGCAAATTAGAACCAGTAAAAAAAAACTAGTTATCTGTACAGTTTGGCAGTGGGTCTTTTTGAGAAAATACAAATAACTGATGAGGCAGCAACTATAAGAATATAATTAACCAAATCAGGTACCAAAGACAAGTTGATGGACTGAGATTACCATCCCTAGGCAAGCTCCTATGAAGGCTGTTTTAATCAGGTCTACCTTTTCAATTGTCCTTCTGACTATGGTGGTTGCCTGTGCTAGGGAAGGGAAGTTTTGCACATAACACTGTTCCTGTAGCAGAAATGGAAATTTAATAAAGGTTAGGCAGAATTATAACCAGGAAATAATTAATTGGGGTGTGAGTCACTGGGGTAAGAGTGTGCAAGGTGGAAAAAAGAAGCATGGAAGAGAGGCAGTGGGAGGTCTTGCAGAGAGTGAAGAGGAACATGTGTAAGGGGCAAGGACTGAAAAGATGGAAAAGAGACAGATGGGCTTATTGGGAGCTACTGGAAAGATGGGAGTCTGTGTGCATACAGGCTGCTGGCAAAGAGCTTTTAGCACTGGTAGGTGGAGGCTATAGGAAGGAGCTGGAGGCCAGCTGGCTGTGGAGGCTGTTTTAAGAGAAGAATAGGAAGCAGTGGGTTTGGGGGAAAGGTGCAGAGTCCCTTCTTCAGGCTTACTGTGGAATGGGTAAGTGCCTAAATATAGGAGCCCGCTCATCACAGCTGCTGATTTCAGAGCAGCAGTGCTTTTGCTTAGCTCAACTTGAGCAAAAGATGGACCTGAAAAGCATTTGTGACACACTCTCTCTTCAAGATGAATCAGTTGCATTTGAAAAGAGATGGTGAGGGATCCTCAGATGAGATCAACACCCGCCTACTGCTCTCTTGTTTTGAGGGCTGTGTTTGCCAAAATGTAGGGAAATGTTGAAAGGGGTAATTAACTGAACAAGCAAGATCCTTAATTGCCAGAGGACTTTTGTTAGCATGCTTTTAAAAATTACATGTCATTATCTTTCTCTTCTATCATCAGGGAGAATCTTGTTCCCTGCTTTTTGTACAAATGAAGGACAGAAAGTTGAATGATGACACTGCTGTGAGACTTAAGCTGACTATCAGTGCTACCAGCAATGGGACCTTGACTCTTGTCACCCTGCTTTTGCTGCCAAGTCACCTGTGTGTGAAGGTCACACAGCTCTTTGGTGCTCACTTGAGAAATATCTGTCAGCTGTAATTCTACTGGCAACTGAGAAGAGAGGCTTGAGCTTGTAGGTTACAGTGAACTTCCTCTTTGCAGCTGTGGAGGGTGAACACAAACTGCAGTCACAGCAGCACTCCTGACTTGATGTGTGCCTCTGGTGTACTTACATGTTTATGAAACCTTGTTTATAAATTCCTCCAGCAACTCCTTTACAAGCTTCATCTCTTCAAAAACTAATCCCTTGATGTAATGCACATAACAATAACAAGATATGGATCAGTGACAGATGGATACTTTCATACTTGGCATATGGTGTGTTATAAGCCTACTCCCATTCTATTGAGGCTGATGAGTCTTTCCTTTGAATGTACTGAGCTTTGGATCAGGCCCTGGAAGAAAATGAGTATAATTCTAAAGACAGCTTGATATTAAAAGAAAAAAACACAAGAAGAAACAAATAACTTTGAATCTTTTATTGGCTCTGTAGAAGCCTGTGATTTTTGGTTATGTATTTTAACTGAGTTTGTAACGCATGCACGATGGATCATACCAATTAGAAGTCAAGAACTGCTCTATGTGTAAGTCTTTAATTTCAATAATAAGTGATATTTTAGAGTTAGAAGCTGATTGTTATGCTTTACAGCCTGCAGAGTCAAAGCTGGAAACACTGGAGTGGCTCAAATACCTGAATTACAGCACATGCTCCCTTGCCTCCAAAAATACTTCAGAATTTGGATTAATTTTAGATTTCTTCAGAATACAACTTAGTTGTCTTTGAGAAATTTCCAAATGCTTTTACCAAATGAACACCTAATTTAGTTATTCTGATTAGATGTATTAACAAAACACTTCTCTTTAATAAAGTGTTTTAAGTATGCTGTCACAGTACTGTAAAAAAAAAGTAATAATTGGGGCCTTTCTTGGTCAAATCTTGATGAGGATTTCAGTCTCAGTTTTACTGCAGCCTATGTCAAATACATAATAATCAGCTGGCAAATGTTATTGGTGAAGATGAGTGTGGGATTTAATGGATGCCATAAATGGAAGGTTGCTTCCTAATAAAAATTCCTGTACAATGTCAGGTTGGAAAGGACCTCAAGGATCACCTGATCCAACCTTTCTTTAGAAGTGCACAGTCTAGGCGCTATAGCTCAGGCTAAATCTTGTGTCCAGTGAGGAATCCATTATTTCTTCGGGTAGATGATTCCACTGTCCAGTTCTCATTGTATTGGTATGTGTCCAACTGGAATCTCCTCGGGAGAGACTTGTACATGTTACCTCTTTCCTGTGTGACTTTTTATAATGATTCTCTGTTGACTTTGTAGCTGCCTGTTAAGTACTGCAACATGGTGCTAAGGTCTTCCCTAACCCTTTTCTCAAGGCTGAAAAAACCCAATTCTCTCAGACTTCACTCATGGTATCCCAGTTCGCTAATAACTTTTTGGTCCCTCCTTAAACCATTTCCAGCCTGTTCACATCTTGTATCACACATTAGGCCGTGGGCCAAAATCAAACACAGTGTTCCTGTGGCCCATGTTGTCCCAGTGTTGGGGTCAATCCTATTTAATCTCTTTACAAAGAGATGGAAGATATCCTCAGTAAGTTGGCAGGTGACACCAGGTTTGTGAGTCATCTGCTGGAGTGTAGGGAGGCTCTTTAGAGATGCCTAGATAGACTGGTTCAGGGGTATTAAAGTCTTTGGCTGAGGCAAATCATATGGTCAAGTACTGGGTCCTGAACACAGGCTGCAACAACTCCATGCAATGCTACAGGCTTGGGCCTGAGTTGGATGGAAGGGACTTGGGAGTGCTGATGAACAGATGGCTGACCATGAGCCAGCAGTGTGTCCTGGTGGTAAACAACATCCTGACCTGCTTTTGTGGCAGCAGTTCAGCAGAACACTTAAAATCTGTATGCAGGGATTTAGCAAAGTGGCTACAGATGAGTTACAGCAGAACTCATCTGGGTGAAGTGACCTGGCTGTACCTGCTCAATCTTTAAACCCAAAAAGCAAGAAGAGGAGTAGAGTCAGAGTCTTCCTGGTCTGGGAGTGGGAAGTGCATATAGCACTGAGGGGCAAAGTGAACCCATTGGGCTCTATGTTCTGCTGTTCTGCCCCCTGGTGCTCCTATAACACACGCAGAGCACTTTCTGCCAGTACTGCCTTGAGAATTAAAAGCTCGTGAAAGCAGTGCTTATGCCTGGAGGAGCTGTGAAACAGCTAACTAGAACTCAGCTGCCTTGTCACTTTTGGGCAGCCTTAGCACCAATGGCATTGAGAAGTTTCATTGAGTTTTGCATCCTTGAGGCCACATCCGTAAGATTACTCTTGGCTTCCAAAAGTAGATCTGAGAAGCTAACCCAGTAGGCTGAGCACCCACCTGTCTACTGCCATTAAACAAGATGTTTATCCATCAAGAGCAGCTCTGAAGAGCACAGCAGGCATAACTGTCCAGGATTTGAGCTGACAAAGTGAAATTGGGCAAGGCAAACTCAGCAGGGCTTGACTGAAATCTTCACAGATGTATTGCAACTTTTAGCTCCATTTCTAATGAATAGCTTTGTAAAGCTGTCTTCAGCCACACTGCAGGGAGTGAGTTGGGCCACAGTGTGTGCCATGCCACAAGATAACTGAGATCTGTTCTTCTACATCTCATTATAATAAACTTCTCACTAGTCAGCTATTTGTGAATCTGGGAGCTAATGAAGTAGTCTGTCTCTGAATGCAGGACAAGCCCAGAGTAGATGGAGAAGAGTGAATCTCTAACTAGGTACTGTGCCTTACTCCTGTGTGCTTATCCCAACATCTGATAGCTCCAAAGAGGTGTTGGTGTTTATTTCTTGCTACAGCCATGCAAATGTTTTGGACTCAGGCTTACACTCTGTGTATGACATATTTCCAGGTAATTACTGTTTAGTGCTGTTCTCTTCATTTACAAAATGCAATGTTAGGAGATCTGTTCAATGCACTGCACTCTGGGAAATAAGAAGTCAGATGTGGTTACTAATCAAGAAACACCTGAGTTTTGCTTATGTTTGAAGAGTGATTTTTTTTTTTTATGCCTCCTGGATTGTAGTTCATAATTTATACTGCTGGATTGTGTTTCTAGCTGTGGTGTTTCAAGAAACACTTTTTTTCCCCCTAGCATTAAGAATTACTCATTTCATGGGCTGTTACATTTCATATGTGTGTGTTTGGATATAATGAAGACCACTCTGTCTTGTCATTAACTTAATTCTATGCTAGAAAACTGTTGTGCTCTTCAGAATGTCCTGTGTTGAATGGCAGATAGCTTAATTGAAATGCCCATGGTGAAACTTCAAGTCTCACCTGAATGGACCTAGCATGGTGCAAGCAGAGAAATTGAAAATATACACATACATATGTCCAATGGAAAAAGTCAAGTGTCCATCTGTTGTATAGTGTACCTAAGTAGAGATTTGTTGAGTGAAGTGGTCACTAAACTGATGGATGTTTTCACTGCTTTTTTGGATAAAACACACACAGAAGTGCATCATAAATATCTTGACTGCAGCTTTTAATGTGAGACTTAATTTTACTGGTTCTGGAAATTCCTCCGCAAATGTCTAAAAGGTGACTTCTCCACGGTGGTTCACAGAATTAAGCAGGTTGGAAAAGACCTTCAAGATTAACTTCAGCCTATCACCCAACATCATCTACTCAACTAAACCATGGCACCAAGTGCCACACCCAGTCCCTTCAAACATTTCTAGGAATGGGGACGCCACCACTTCCCTGGGCAGCCCATTCTAATGCAAATCACTTCTGAAAAGCTTCTTCCTGACATCCAGCCTGAACCTGCCCTTGTGCAGCTTGAAACTGTGCCCTTGTTCTGTCACTGGTTGCCTGGGAGAACACACCAACACCCACCTGGCTACAGCCTCCCCGGTAGTTGTAGACAGCAATGAGGTCACCCCTGAGCCTCATCTTCTCCAGCTAAACAACCCCAGCTCCTTCAGCTGCCTCTCAGGGCTGTGCTCAGCCCCTTCACCAATCTTGGTGCCCTTGGTCATCTTCCAGCTGTAAATGATAACTGAGTGGCTCTCCTAGGTTTGTTCCTTCTACTTGTATTGCATTATTCCCACAATACTTTGTACTGCTAGTGACTCAAAAACAGTTCAGAAAGTTAATTGGATACAAAGAAGAGCTGAATAGAAACACATAATTCTGTTGGCCAGAGGACTGGTTTACCTAATGTTCCTCACCTCTCAGCAAAGTCAGAATACAGCATTTGTTGCTCTCACTGGAGCTGGATTTAGATTGACCCTTTGAGCTCAGTCTACTGAACAGCTATAGTCAGTCTTCTTTTTCCTACTCTTCAAAATCTAGTTACAGATTAACATACTTGAAACTGTTGAGCACCCACAGCTACTGAAAATGAATGAGGTTTTGTAATACTGAAAAGCAATAATTGGCTTCATCTTCCTAATACCATTTTCAAAAATCATACATAGATAGAATGGGAAAAATTGTACACAGAATAGGTAATGAGGTTGAGGGGGGGAAATGTTGTGAAGAGATGCTGTAATCTCCAGGCTTGTGTGTAATGCTGGGAAAGTGATTACAGTGGCTTCTAGTTAGGTTGTTCTCTGCTTTATCTTATGCCTTTGGGAAGTCACTGAACATGTGGGCTTGCTTCCTGTGTTGCAGAGATAGCAATGAGTTACCTTTCTCCAGAGGCTGTTGGTGTAACAGTTAGCCTGCTTGCAGGACTCTGTCTATGCTAAGTTCTGAAACTGTTTTCTTCTCCTTTATATTTTTTCTCTGCTGGCTCACAGCAGGCCTTCCTTGCAGACATTCAAACTGTGTAATAAACTAAACCACTATAAAAGTTTAATGGGGAATTAAATTAGTCTTATAAGCATTGTTATCTTTGTTTACTATACTCTATTAGTCTGAGCTAAAAAAAAGGTAGAAGTGTTTTTAAAATCATGCTCTGTACCTTCCAGATAGGTTAGACTCAAAAAAAATTTACATATTGGAATGCAGTGCAGGAATGTAAACGACGCCTTGAAACTGTGTGAAGAGAAATTACTGGATTATTTATTTTTCTGTCTTAAACTGGTTTGCCACTTCTGCAACCAGTTGTTGGTTGTCAGTCCTAGCTGCTTATTGCCTGCTTGGTAGCTTTATGACCCTTTTTCTTAAGTCGTGCATTTCCTTTCCTGCAATTGATTCGTGCACACTCTTGCCTTAGACTCTCCTGTCTCTGTTTAGCTATTATCTGCTCTCTGTGGTGTGCTAGTTTGAAGCTAGCTAGAATGTTTTGGTGAGAAGGGCTAGATCATAGGCTGAGAAATAAAAACAATGGTGAGGTGTACTTTGCTCACAGTCTTGCTGAGATGTGTAAAGAAGAAAGGCAAAACAAAGATAAAGTCTCTTTGCTCTGCACTTTGCTGGGCACTTCACTGCTGGAGAGCTGAGGCTGCTGGCTGAACTCCTTCTTGCTTTCTAACCTCACCCTCTATTTGCTTTGCTGATTAACCTTTGCTTCCTAATGCTCTTGGCCGAGCCTCCATTCTTCCTTGGGATTGGGGTAGGGGGGAAGGTGAGGGGGTGATTGAGAGCCCCTCCTGGGGACTCAGGTTTCTAGGAGGGGAGTTGTGTTTCTGTATTACTTTTACCTTGTATATTTCTGTCTATAACTGTATATACTGTAAATATCTGCTTCTACATTGTGCCAGCTGTGAATATAAGCTTCGTTCAAATTTCCAGAGCTGACGGAGTCTAGTCTGGGTGATTTCTAAAGTGTGGGGGGGGCAGGTGACACCAAAATAAAAGATGTGGTTAGCCAGCTGGGCCATGTCAGTTTCTGTATGGAAGCAGTAAAATTAGTAAAACCTATCTATGTAAGAAATCTCTGATTATTCAAAACCTTATGATGGAGTTGTGTTACTCTGCGATATTACAAATGCCACCTCTTGGTGATACTGAAAATTGCAAGCAATTTCTGGTGTGAGTGCAGGTGTTATGAATACCTGGCAAAGATTTTGATACCATGTAGCATATAAAACAGTATAAATGATTTTTTTTTTTTCCTTCTGGTCAGTGGTTTATGCTGATTATATTGGTTTGTTTCAAACATGGAGCTAAAATTGTCTATTGGTCTTCTCCGAAGACAAGGTATTGTTTATAAAACTAATTGATTTAGTCCTGTAATTTTTTTCTTAGACTCAATTTCTTGTGGCATTCAGATATGTGATTACAAGATCTGTTCATATAGGTGCTGGGTAACGTCTTTGTGTTTCATTAGACTTCACTCTTTTGCTTCATAAAGCAGCCCTCAAGGAGTAGCTATATGGCTAGAAGTGAGCTTTGCTGCCTCCTATGTGAGGTTATGCACAGTCATAGAATGGCTTAAGTTGGAAGGGACCTCAAAGATCATCTAGTTCCAACCCTCAGTCATAGGTGGGGACACTTTGCACTAGAAGAGGTTGCTCAAGGTCTCTTCCAACCTGGCCTTGAACACCTCCAGGGAGGGAGCAGCCACAACCTCCTTGGGCAACCTGTTCCAGTGCTTCACCATCCTCAATGTAAAGAAATTCTTCCTAATGTTTAGTTTAAATCTCCCCTCTGCCTGTTTAAACTCCTTGTCCTGTCGTTACAAGATGTTGTAAATAGTCTCTCCCCAGCCCTCCTATAGGCTGCCTTCAGATATTGGAAGGCCACTATAAGGTCTCCACAAAGCCTCCTCCTCTCCAGGCTGCAGAACCCCAACTCTTATAGCTTGTTCTCATAGCAGAGCTGCTGTAGCCCTCTGATCATCTTCATGGCCCTCCTCTGCACTTGCTGCAACCCTTCCGTGTCCTTCTTGTGTTGGGGGCTCCAGAACTGTACACTGCACTCCAGGTGGGGTCTGATGGGAGCAGAGTAAATGGGAAGAATCCCCTCCCTTGCCCTGCTGGCCACGCTTCTCTTGATGCAGCGCAGCACACGACTGCTGCCTGGTCTGCACTCACACTGCTGGCTCATGTTGAGCTTTTCCTCAACCCAGATCCTTTTCCTCAGGGCTGCTCTCAGCTATTTGCTGCCCAGCCTGGATTTCTGTTTGGGATTGTGCCAACCCAGGTGTGTGACCTTATGCTTGGCCTTGTCGAATTTCATGTGCTGGGCCTGGGCCCACCTCTCCAGCTTGTCCAGGTCCCTCTGGATGGATCCCTTCCCTCTAGCAAGTTGACTGTGCACACAGCTTGATGTCATCTGTCAACTCGCTGAGTGTGCACTAAGTTCCTCTGTCCATATTGCTGACACTTGATTCCTCTGTCTATATGGCAATTAAGGGGTTACCTCAGGTCCTGCAAAGGCCAGAATAGAAGTTCACCTAAAGATGGCTTTCCATATTTCTTTCATTTCTATGATAGTGTCTTCCTTTGATTATTTCTGCTTTCCTTCTTGTTAATTTTTAAAAAGGAGTATATTTTATTTTACCTTATTTATGGGAAGTCTTCAATAGTGTTTTGCAGGTTTGATAACTGCTGTCCTTCTGGAATAAATACCAAGCCAGCATCTGATTTTTCCCTTGATTTCCCAATGTCAAGGATGTGTGATAAGCTTTTAAGCTCAATTATTATCCTTTATTATGCTTTGAATTTTTAATTTGCATTGTTGCTTTGTTATCTTTAGGCTGATCTAATAACTTCTATATAAGCAGTTGGGAAAAATAACTTCCTTGAGAAATAAAATAAGGTACAGGCAGCGACTTCCTTGATATTAGTTTTTTTCCCTTTAAGTGAAAGAAAAAGTGAGATTATTTGGTAAAATTTGCTTGTTCTGGTCTTATATGACCTCTTTCTGAGACAGTAAATGGGAAAAGCTACACATTCCTTTTGTCGAGGTCAATGCATTCAAACGTGGACCTTTTAGTCTCATGGATAAGAATGGAGTTTCAGTTTTTTATTAGCAAATGGCATTGGACAATAATGTTGAGCTCTCCATTGAGATGAAATATCAGAGAATGTTACTAAAATATTTTAAAACATTAAGCTCTGGGAAGACTTGCTGCTAATTTTAGTAGTCCAAACTTATTTTCTACATGACTGAATCCAGAGATTAAGTTTCAGACTATTACTTTAAAATAAGATTGAGTCTGAAGAACATGCAGAGTTTTAAAGACAAGATTTCACCTTTATCAAGCTAAGCACCTCTGCAGTACTCTTTGTGACTTGAAGTAGAATAATTTTGAATGTGCAGAGTTTCCCAATGGGTTTTTTGTACTTCACTTTTTTATTATATCCTCAAAGAGGGAAGAGAATAACACATCCTCTCTTTTATCCATTTTCATTCTCTGTTAAAAGGCATTTTTAAGCTACAGGATGTATTTGTACTTTCTACAGCTTCCTTTGTAATTTCTTTTTCCTTGTACTTGGAGTTATTTTGCCCCTAATGCAAACATTGTCTATCTGACCCAAGAGTTCTTCTAGACTGCTTATTCTTTGCAGAAAACAAACTAGGCTAACTTGGATTGGGAACAAAAGAAGAAAAATTCTGTCTGCTATCATTAGGTATCCTTGTACATTGCTGGTTACTCAGTAGATGTGGAGATGTTAGTTTCCATAGAAGCGTTTTATTTTGAACTTATGTTGACTATGCTTCAGCTTACAAGTTCTGTAATATGTCAGTTGATTCAGTGGAAAAGAAAAACTTAGCTGGATTGTGTACTTTTTTTCCTGTACCTGTAGATGCCCTTCTAAACTAGCACCATGGGAGTGTCTTGTTTTCCCACTTCCTTAGGATTTCTCCCATGATGAATGTATTCATGGAGAGGAGGAGGCTTGGGGAGACATAATTGCTGTCTACAACTACTTGAAAGGAGGCTGCAGCCAGGTGGGAGTTAGTCTTTTCTCCCAGGCAACCAGCAATAAAACAAGGAGACACAGTCTCAAGTTGTGTCTAGGGAGGTAGAGGCTGGATGTTAGGAGGAAGCTCTTTGCAGAGAGAGTAATTCGCTATTGGAATGGACTGCCCAGGGAGGTGATGGAGTTGCCATCCCTGGAGGTGTTCAAGAAAAGCCTGGCTGAGGCACTTAGTGCCATGGTCTAGTTGACTGGATAGGGCTGGGTGATAGGTTGGACTGGATGATCTTGGAGGTCTCTTCCAAACTGGCTGATGCTATGATTCTATTTCCAATCCCTCATTTTTTTTGAATGAACCAACTTGAAATACTGTTAGTCCCGACCTGACCTGGCAGGTTTAATATCCTACCCTGTGTGATAGTTTGATCCCAGATACGATATTTTGGTGGGAAGAATTAGATTAGGGGCTGTGAAAAGGAAACAATGGTTATGTCTACTTCACTCGTGGTTTTGCTGACATGTATAACAAGAACACAAATATAGGTAACAAAGCTCGCTCTCGGGGCTCTGGGGCTGTACTTCTCTCTCTCTCTCACTTGTTGTCTGTGTGACTAATGCTTCTGCTTCCTAACCCCCCTGGTCCATCATGCAAACTCACCTGGAACGTAAGGCAAAGTCTAGGGTAAGGTAGAGGAGTGGGACGAAAGTGGAAAGGTGGTTGAGAGCCCCTCCTGGAGACTCTAATTTTTGTTTCTGTATTACTTGGTAACTTGCATATTTCTGTATATAACTGTACATGTATTGTAAGTATCTGCTTGTATATTGTGCTAAGCTGTAAATATAAACCTTCATTCAATTACCAGAGCTCAGCTGAGTCTAGTCTAGGTGATTTCCAAAGTGTGTGTGGGCTGTGGCTTACACCCAAACCATCACATCTTGTCCTATACTACTGTGTCCAGACTGTAAAAAGCAATTTTCATTTTAGAAAACTGTTGTAAAGAAATATGGGAAGACAGCATTATGATTTTTTTTCAAGCCTTAGCATCTCACTGTTGTTTTTTTCTTTCATTGGGTATTTACAAGTTAGCAGCAACAACAAAATCTCGAATCCCCAAACTCACAACTTCTGTGCTGTGGATGCTTTAATTTTGCAAAGTAGGAACTTGAATTCTCCTTAGCTATCAGGGGTAATGTGAGGCAAAACATTTTTAATAGTGGAACATATGCCTCACTGTCCAGCTAACTCTTAGATCTTTCAAAAACATAGAACTTAACAGAAACAAGTCCTCTACCTTGCTCTCTCGGTCCACAAGTGATTGATGTAAAAAAGCTTTAGGTGAGCCAGGAAATTTGGCAATGCATCTCTAAAGGAAGATGTTCGTTTTGTGATTTATGTCAAAAAACTGAAGCTTATCTTGCTCTGTGGGAGTTGTGATTTTATTGGGTTTAGATGAATATTGTGAATCACTGCTACATTTCTGTCTGGCTTATTGTGGACAGTACAATGGTGTGATGGTTACTCACCCTTGCAGCGTAACCTCTACACAGTTTACTCTCTGTCTTCACTAGTCTTAGATGCTTCTCATCTCATAGAAGTAACAAAAGGTCAGACTGTTTTAAAACAATCTCCTTAACAATATGTTCATTGCAAGACTCAAAACATACAGGACTGAAGACACTGCCTGTGCAGCCTGTTGCAAACCAGGAAAAGGCAAGGTGGTACCCACCTGGTCTGCAGCAGTCATAGGTAACTCTACCCAATTTTGACTTTCTTGAGGTGTGCTGATTTGAGAACGTTTTTGCGTGGCAGAACCAGTTAACCTAGTACTGGAAATTCAACCTAGAACTAGCAGATATAGTTTCCTTGCTTAAAGGAGGGACAGAAAACTAAAAAGTGATACAGTTCTCTGCATGTATTTTGTTTTCATCTCAGTATCATGAAACAAAAGTCTCAAGCAAATGCTGGTGGAAAGAGAAATTAAAGGTAAGGAGATACAATGATTTACTGTGCATGAGAAACTTTCCAAAGGGAGCTCATATCAAACTAGAACAGTGTCTTGAGCTGAGGTTTTCCAGCAGCTTGTGCTATAGTGGGAACCTGTGAGAGAAGACAGGTTGTAAGAGGCTGCTTGTCAGCACTAATTGATTTCTGTTTCCAAAACTGGTTAGCACAGGTATGTTCTCTTGGTGGGAAAAATTACATGATCATTCATGAAGAGTTGGGTTTCCTGGAAGACCTGGGAGGTTGAACCAGGGTGAGACTTGTGAAATGTATCAGTAAGGTAGTGTAATGTGGAAAATGACAGGTAAGATGCAAAAGTGTGAAATATTTTCCACTCAGACTGTCTAAATTTGCGTGTCACTGTTTCTGGAGGTGTTCAGAAAAAGCTTGGATGAGGCACTTAGTGCCGTGGTCTAGTTGATTGGACAGGGATGGGTGATAGGTTGGGCTGGATTATCTTGGAGATCTCTTCAAACCTGGTTGATTCTATGATCTGATGTGCCCACTAAGATGTGTCTTGTATCAGATGTAATAAATGCATCTTTGCAAGACAAGGGCTTTTGTAGATTTTTCTGGTGGTAAGGATCAGAAGCAAAGTGGAAGATGTATTTTCTGGGGCGAATGCTTACTGCAGCTGGAACTAATGGCTTTCCTCCCACTATCTCCACAATAGTCCCCAAAGTCCATTTTTGGGTACACTTCCAGGTAATTTTCTTGGCCTCCTAGGGTACAACTGCTCCCCCAGGAATTTCTGAACATAGAGAACAGAGGTGAAAAACTAAACAAAGCACAAAAAACCCAAACAAACAAAATCCCAAACTACCAAAACCAATCCAAGCCCTGGAAACAGAATGAAAGAGTAAACACTTGTAGGACATGGATGCAGTCTATGTAAGCAAGCAGGAAAGAAATATCTTGGCTTCTTATTTGGCAGTTTATGTGTGGGCTAGATCAGCTCAAGTTTGACAAACTGAGCATAGCCAGCAGTCATTTTTCAAACAAAAGGATTGTCCATTTTATTTCAAAATCAATCCATGTGGTGGTTTTTCGAGTGGAAGTAGTGTAAAATGAAAACAAGAACTATCTACACCTGTATTTTAATACCTGCTACTTAAAAAACAATGTTCATCTTCTTTGGCTTATGTAAACATTAACTTGTCATTGTTCTGCTCCAGAGAGATAACTGTTATTACCTGATAAAATATAAATCAATTACTTATCATTTTTTCTCCTTGCTATTGTCATTATTTTGTGTCTCCAAATTATTCCTGTTACGCAGCTTTTATTACCATTGAAAACCTTATAAACCATTTAAACTCACTTATTATTAAACCTGTTTCTGTTTGACCAGATTACCTTCATTCCTCCTGATACATTAGGCAAAGCATAGGGTCTAAATTTTATAAAAATAACAACTGGAAGGCAGTAAATTGCAGTTCGCAAAAAAACCAAACCACCACAACCCACTCTTCAAACCTATGAAAAGAACCAGTCAAGCATACTTGCAGAGCTGTCTATTAAGGAACAATCAAAAGGTTTTATTATTTCTTTTAATATGAAATATTAACCTCTATATTTATGGTTTTATACTGTTGTTCAGTTCAAATTTTGATGGTGACTTGGAATTTAATGTATGGGAGATTCACCCTTTCATTCACTTGGAGTTTGCACTGTCATTCTCTTCAGTTTTCCATTATTGGGGAAAGATATCCTCCAGGAAAGAAGAGTTTCTACTTCATGAAATAGAAATGCCTGGACCTAAGTCCATGTCTTGGCTGCATCAAGAGGAGTGTGGCCAGCAGAGCAAGGGAGAAGATTCTCCCCACTTACTCTGCTCTTGTTAGATCCCACCTGGAGTACTGTCTACAGTTCTGGAACTCCCAACACAAGAAGGACATGGAGCTGTTGCAGCAAGTCCAGTGGAGGGTGACAAAAATGATCAGAGGGCTGCAGCAGCTCTGCTATGAGGACAAGCTATGAGAGTTGGGGCTCTGCAGCCTGGAGAAGAGAAGGCTTTGTGGAGACCTTGTAGTAGCCTTCCAGGATCTGAAGTCAGCCTACAGGAAGGCTGGGGATGGACTCTTTACAAGGTCTTGTAATGACAGGACAAGGAGTTTGAACAGGCAGAGGGGAGATTTGAACTAGATGTTAGGAAGAAGCTTTTTACAGTGAGGGTGGTGAAACCCTGGCAGAGGTTGCCCAAGGAACTTGTGTCTGCTCCCTCCCTGGAGATATTTAAGGTCAAGTTGGATGAGGCCTTGAGTGATCTCTTGTAATGGGAGGTGTCCCTGTATGGTGGGTGGTTGGAGCTAGATGATCTTTGAGGTCCCTTCCAGCCTAAACCGTCTCATGATGAGTGTTGTTTCTTCAGTGATTAATGTCATGGAACCCCTAATGGATAAGCTCTGCCTGAAAAGATACTCTCCACATCCTTACACACAAAACACTAGGATACAAATGTTTAGCTAATAGGTTGGAATTGAGGAGACCTAGGGATATAACATCAGACAGGACTTAGGGCAGTAAAAGTCTTTGCAATATGTATATGTACACAGTTGTCGTCAGAGTTAAGATAACAAACTAGGTAGACCTGTAGAAGACTTTTGCATAGACCTTGTTAAATGAAATCATCTGAGTCCAGGAGCCTGCTATAAATCCAAGCTAAGTGTATAGAATAGAATAGAATCAACTAGGTTGGGAGAGACCTCCAAGATCATCCAGTCCAACCTAGCACCCAGCCCTATCCAGTCAACTAGACCATGGCACTAAGTGCCTCATTCAGTCTCTTCTTAAACACCTCTAGGGATGGTGACTCCACCTCCCTGGGCAGCCCATTCAAATGGCAAATTACTCTCTCTGTGAGGAACTTCTTCCTAACATACTGGGGGAGATGTAGGCTAGATAACTTCAGACTGTGTCCCCATGTTATATTGCTGGTTGCCTCGCAGAAGAGACCAACCCTCACCTGGCTACAGCCTCCCTTCAGGTAGTTGTAGACAGCAATGAGGTCCCCCCTGAACCTCCTCTGCTGCAGGCTAAACTCCCCCAGCTCCCTCAGGTTTGTGTTCCAGGCCTTTCACCAGCTTTGTCACCCTTCTCTGAACACATTCCAGCACCTCAACATCTCTCTTGAATTGAGGAGCCCAGAACTGGACACAGTACTCAAGGTGTGGCCTGATGAGTATTGAGTACAGGGGAAGAAGCCCTGTACTAAAGCCACCTTGCCTCTACAAATTCTTGTCTGGGACTTCTCAGAGTCATGTAGGCTTGTCATCTGGATGGCCATGATGATGCACTGTCAGGCAGTTGATAGAGGGCCAACAGCACTCACTGGTGACTCCATGCTTCCTATCAGCCTTTTCCTGATGACCCAGTTTTCTGACGGTGTCCTTGATAAGGATGATCACGCACAAGGATGTGGGACTTCAGGCAGTAACTTCTAGGACTTTGTGAAGGGCATGAAGTAGAATTTTCCTCTGCATCACTCTGAGCTGAAGGATATTATGTATTTGATCTCCACTGCATTAGGAGAAAGCTTTTTACTTTTTCAGTAGGAAAAGATATGAATGTGAAAACAATATTCTTGCGTACATTGTGCTGCTAGTATGAAAAGTAGTTAAATTGGTTAAAGAGTTTTAAATGCCAGATAAGAAAATCCTGGACCTTAGGAGAAAATGTGAATCACTATTAGGATACTGAGAGATAGAACAATTCAGGATAGAAAATAATAGAAATAAGGCCAAGCATAAAACTTGAGTTTTAGCAGCACAGATAAGAATCTGAAGTCATCACTATTAGTGGACTTATGAAGACAACATTTGAATTTTATTTGGAGGTATGGACTGAACAATTTCTTGCTCTGCAAAAGACTTGTTACAGAATTCTTAGGAAGCTTGGAAGACTTTAACAATGGATTTTCATTAAATGTGTGAAGTGTTGTCTTCCTGTGCCATGACAGTGATGTTAGACAATGCCTGCTGTAGTGGTTTGGGTGTTACCTGCCCCCCTACACTTTGGAAATCACCCAGACTAGACTCATCTGGGCTTAGGAAATTGAATGAGGCTTATTATTTCTAGCTTAGCACAATTTACAAGCAGATATTTACAATTTATATACAGAAATGTGAAACATAATACAGAAATACAACAGCCCTCTCAGAAACCTGAGTCCCCAGGAGGGGCTCACAATTGCCCTTCCACCTTCTCCTCCTCTGCCTTACCCCAGACGTTGCCTTGTGCCCCAAGGAAGAATGGAGGGTCGGCCAGGGGGGTTAGGAAACAAGTGGATTAATCAGAGAGATGGAGGGTGAGAATATAAAGAAATGTAGTCCAGAGCCCAGGCAGTGCTTGAATGCCAAGTGCCCTATCTGTGTTTGGATTCCTGCTCTTATACCTCTCAGCAAGCCTGAGTGAAGTAGGCATCACCACTGTTTCTCTTCCATAGCCTGTGATCTAATCCTTCTCACCAAAACATTCTAGCTAGCTTCAAACTAACACATCTGCATTAGCAGAAAGGGCAGCACAGGAAAGCAGATTGACACATTAAGACAAGTGCTGAGGACCCTGTGTTCATGTTCTGTGACAAGTCGAGGGAGTTTCCTTTGGACTTAATGCAAGGTTGCTGAATGCACACAACTGGAAATGGAGAGCAGTTGGTGTGCCCTTGAAAGATGCTCTGTGTCCGGTTGATTCGAACTCTCACAGAGAGCTCTGAAATACATGAACCAAACCACAGGAAGGGCATGCATGGGAGTAACTTGCCTTAACTGTATGCTATTGAGAATAGTGTTGACAAATATTTCATGTTTCCATTGTTCCATCCTCTCCCCTCAAATCATAAAAGCACTTATTGCCATACTTTTACTCTCTCATGCTGGAGTATAACTTCATCTTCAATTGTCATGACTGCAAGACTGGCTTATGCTGAACACTATGTATGGTTCCCAAGTGTAATTCACATTTGTAAACTCAGTGCTAAAGAGTTAGTCATGTTATACTCTCACATAGCATTTCTTGAATAACACATGTTAGACATTGTGAAATTAAACAAAACTACAGTCTATATATGTTCACTGTTTCTGAGTCATCTGCTTATTAAAATAAGGAACTACTCCTATAGTTTGGATGGATCATCTTGAAAGATATTAATTTTGTAGCTGTGGGCAACAAAGGAAAATACTACTGTTAGAACTTCAGAACTATGTTTAAGCATTTTAAGACATCAGTAAGTAGGTGCTACTACTGCAGATTGTATGTGGCTGTAAAGCACTTTTTTAGGTGCCAGAAATACTTTGTTCAAACAAAAGTGCTTGGCCAAAATTTTACGAGGAATTTGGGAAAATGCCCAGTGGGATTTAGAAATGCTGCTACAATTACCTGTAAAACCTCACTTCAAAATGGAAGCTAATGCTGAGATCTCTGAAGCATTATGTGACCTGAATGCAGTTGTGGTGTATTTCAGAATCTATATTCGTGCCTTTGTTTACAAAAGCACTTTTTAAGCACTCCATCCCATGTGTGTACAAAACTCTTACGTTCAGAATAACAATTATCATTATGGCCTTTATATTTCTTATGCACTTTTTAATGTGACTATTAAATGCAGCCTTATGCAATAGTAAATGTGTATGTGCAACGTTTAAAGCTAGGAACCTGTTAATGTAGCTGCTCTTCTAATTGAACAGTACACCCTTTGCCTCAATCTTAATGGAAAATGATAGCTGATGGAATTCATTGTTGGAGGAGCAGTGCTTGTGCATGCACAGACAAGTCTGTGAGGATTGATTAATATATCTCCCAGGCAGCACTGTGGTGAAGTCTTGTTTTAGCCATATGTTTACTGTCCCATTTTTCCATCTACGTCTTTCTGGACCCTGGGGAAGGACCAAATACCACTGTCTTGCATTTTAGCTCTGCTGTCTTGGACAGCAGAAAGGAAGTGGCTAAGGCTTACTTTAAGGGCAGCTGAGAGTCGGTGGCCACAAGTGGTCAGGGCATCCTGATTCTCTGAGGACCTCTGGAATGCTGGGAACCTCAAGTGTTGCTTAAAGGGCTACAAGACACTGTAGGGCTAGAGACTGGCAGATATGTAAACAGAAGCTGAGGGAGCTTTAGGGGATGTCATGCTTCTCCCTGACATACAGGTGGGACATGGTGGAGGGAAACATGCTTAGGTCTCTTAGGGCTAAATGGAGGTGCAGGCTTGCCATCTTCATGGAAAATCCCTGGCAGATGGATTTTCAAGCCTTCCAGTTATGATAAAATAGATTTGGAGACCACTAGATGTTTCCAAGTAGGACTGAACTTTTGAACCTTTCACTGATTGTGTTAAGTAACCCATTACTCTTGATCCTTATTTGTCAGGTAGTACCAGAGGGACTGTATTTGATTTTAAGTCAATTATTTAAACCATTATTCATAAGGTTAATTTTCTTTGTGTAGTGTATTGGAAGAGAAATACCTAGCAATAATTGAACTGATTTAATGACTTATATTTTCTGTTACTCTTGGTAGTTGATTTCTGCTTTTTTCATGTCGCTTGTTGATATATTCTAGGAAGGTCATTAATGTAGCCTGTAAATTTATGTTCACCAAAATTGTGTTTCTGCTGATAGGGCTTCTCAGAGCTGAATTGTAGTCCTCCAGCAGCTTTTCCCTTTGACAGCAGCACATGTATAAGATTACATATAAGTGATTAGATCAAGAACCTGCATTTCAACTAGACTATTTATTTTTTTTTTCACCACAGTACTCTCAGATGGACCTACTCCTGAAAAGATTATTTTAATTTTTGTATGTATATAGAATATAGGAAGTTAACTCCAGAGGCTTCACTGTGTCCCCATAACAACCCTTCACAGCATTTCAGATTAAAAAAAAAAAAATCTCTTGCAATAAAAAAGCTCTGCAAAATAGGATTTTATTCATAACTTGATATTTTATTCAAGTGTTGTGTTTTTTTAGTCTTGTAGTTGGTGAACTGTAGGATAAAACTGGGACAAAATTTCCCAGAGACAACCATGTTCAAGTGCAGAGTCCTGCACCTGGGAAGAAATAATAACCTACACTACTACAGACTGGGAGATGATCTGCTGGAGAGCAGCCCTGTGGAGAGGGACCTGGGTGTCCTGGTGGATAACAAGTTAATCATGGCACAACAATGTGCCCTTGTGGCCAAGAAGGCCTATGGGGTTTTAAGGTGTATTAAGAGTGTACAGTAGATCAAGGAAGGTTCTCCTTCCCCTTCACTTTGCCCTAGTGAGACCACATCTTGAGTACTGCATTCAGTTGAAGGCTCCCCAGTGCAAGAGAGACAGGGATCTGCTGGAGAGGGTCCAGTGGAAAGCTACAAGGATGGTTAGGGGACTGGAGCATTGCCTGATCAGGAGAGGCTGAGGGACCTGGGGCTTTTTAGTTTGGAGAAAAGACTGACAGAGGATTTAATAAATGCTTATAAATATCTGAGGACTGTTCAGGAGTGAGAGGACAGGCTCTGCTCACTTGCTGCCTGTGATAGGACAAGGAGCATTGAGTGTAAGTTGCAGCACAAGAGGTTCCATCTCAACAGAAGGGGGAACTTGTTTACTGTAAGGGTCAGAGAGCACTGGCACAGGCTCCCCAGAGAGGTTGTGGAGTCTCCTTCTCTGAAGACTTTTGAGGCCTATCTGGATGTGTTCCTCTGTGATCTGTTAGATAATATTGTCCTGCTCTGGCAGGGGGTTTGGACTCAATCTCCTCAGGTCCCTTCCAACCCCTAATATCCTGTGATGGGTTAACTATTTTATAAGTAAATATGTAATTTCATTAGTTGTAACACAAGAAATACTGCAAGTAAGATTTTAAATATTCATGTTACTTCACCTGTTTGATGCCATGAAAAACATTTAATGGCTTCTCAATCATCTTTCTTCACAATCCTTAGCAGGTAAAAGTACTGAAAGGTAGCAGGGTAAGGCTCATGTGAGATCCCTCTGAGTTTTGGGGAGTAAACCCCAGAGAATTGACCAAAATCAAATACAGCAAATGTTTCTGTTACATATTTTATGAGTCTAACTCAATCTCCACTCCTCAGTTGTCTGTGTCTTCACCCTTTGTGTCTTGGTATCAAGTCATACCCTTCAACTTGCTCCTTCCATCTTGCTGTTGGCGCTTGTCCTGGTGCTCCTTTCTCTGTGCCCTCCCCAGGGAGTGCACAGATACCACCTCACACAACCTCTGAACACAGGGATATGGGGCAACTGCTACCTACTCAAGAAAAACCATGAGTCTTCCAAGTAGTGCACACTTTTCTGGTGTCTATTATTGCCTGCTCTGTGACATCTAATAGAGAGAGGTGTGGAGAAATGGCTTGAATTGTTTGCATCACAAAACCTGGTGAAATATGAAGAATCTAAACAGTTTCTTATTACAGTGCATGAGGCTATTTGAGTATTGAAATATAATGAAAACAGAGTTTTTATTCACTTTCAATGGGAAGGAGAAGGGAATGGACTTGATCTCCTTCGGTCTCTTCCAACCCCTATCATTGTGATCCTGTAAAATTCTCGGGTAGAGAGAAGTAGACCATTATAGTGTGAGTCAAGAACATCTTATGGGTGGCAGTTGAGACATAGGAGACTCCATGTCAACCTGAGGAAGAATATTTTTTCCCCATGAGGGTGACAGAGCACTGGAAACATCTGCCAAGGGAGGTTGTGGAGCTTTGCTTGCTGGAGACAATAAAGAACTGTCTGGATGCATTGCAGCATGATCTGATGTAGGTGATTCTGCTCTAGCAGGGGGGCTGGACCAGATGATCTTCCAAGATCCCTTCCAGCCCCTGACAGTCTGGTTCTACAAGAACAGACAACCACTTCTTCAATGTTTTAAGAAAACTTTATGCTCTTTTTTCTGAGTAATTATGATTGACTTAAATTACAGTTTGAGGGGAGGAACAGATGAAGCAATCACAGGTATCAGTGTCATGTAAGAATACACTCAGAATTGTGAAGTGAAGCAATATAGCAACTTAAAGTTCACTTGAGTAGGGAAAAGTGCATTTGGTACTACGAGTAACATGGGAGAAAATAATCATGATATTACTGTTGGTATATTAACTTGTACTAAGTAAGCCTTGATATTCTTCCATTTAAGAGACACTTCATAGTTCAAGAGGAATTTGCTTCACTTGACAGTTCTCTGGTCATGATTCAGCAAAGTATTTCAAGAACCCAATCTTAGAATTGCTTGAGTTGGAAAAGATCTTTAAGATCATTGAGTCAAATCTTAAACCTAACTCTGCAATTCTTTAAAAATATCTTGCATACTGATAAAAAGTAGTAGCTTTTTTTTTAAAGTAGTAATATGGAAAGAGAAGAATTGGGAAGGAAGAAAAAACAGATACACAAGAAACAAACTCCCAAATTCTCAAACAAGCAAATAATCACCCCACAAACAAAACCACTAAAAAATCATGAACTGGATAGAAAAAAAACCCCAGCAAATAAAAGAAAACCCAACAAATAACCCTCCAAAAGCCAAACAAAACTCCATGCAAAGCTGCAACAAATCTCCATGTTCTGGTTTGTTTGCAGATTTTCCTACTTGGCAAAACCTTGAGCAGCTGCAATGCTGATATGACAGAGTCCCCAAAAGGCAAATTAATTTGGAGCCCCAAATCCTTAGAGCACTTATTTACTTCTAAAGGGTACTGGCCTTAATAGGAATTTGTGCTATTTAACTTTGAATAATTAATAATTCTTTGTGAGCTTTGTTGTTTAGCTGTTCTCATTTTGAGGGATTAGTCATAAATTTATGGGGTTTTTTTGACCTCTGAGTTATTACTTGTAAATGAACCCAAGTTGGTGGTAGCCTGAAATAACTGCATTCTCTCATCTACTCTCACTCCTGCCTTAGGCAGCAGCATGTGATATACTGTGTGCTGTGTTTAAATGACTCATTGCTTTTGCATCCCCTGCCCTCCATAGCAGAAGCAACAGTACAGGGCTTGGGAAGGGATATCCCTTGCTGCTGCACGCAAGCAACAGGTGCATTTATGGTGTAGCCAAACCATGCTGTTCTGAGGTCGCCTTCCTGCATCCAGCAGTGTCGGTGTCACAGGCTATACGTTGTCCTGTCGACAGCTGCCTAAACCAGAACCTTGCACACAGAGGATTCCCTTAGCAAGAGAAAGCTTCCCAGCCGCTTCCTTCTGTTTCTGGTCCATTTGCCTCCTAGTTTTAACTTTTTTAAACTTTAGAAAGTTTCTCTTCAGGAGTAAATATAACTGGACTTCTCTCAGTCCTTCTTCCATGTTATGATAATAAGCAAACTAACTGTGATTAGACACTTTTAGGGCATTGAAGAGATTATATTTCACAAACAAGGCAGATAGGATGAATGTTGAATCAGTGGAAATAAAAATTTACATCAAAAAAGGTCATCTCCTTTCCCTTAGTTATTTTCCTCTTATACTCTGTCCAGTGTGAAATCTTACAACTAGCTGTGCTTCCACACATGTTACATGCAAGAGACTTGTTTTCCTCATATCACTATCCTAGTATTTACTTACAGCATGTTATACATAGTGCTGCAAAGCTTAAAACCAGTAGAAGTTCCAAAGGCAGGGATAGGATATTTGAGTCTATGGTGCTGTGGGTAACCTCACTCCCCAGCCACATGACTTCATAGTATCATAGTATCATCAGGATTGGAAGAGACCTCACAGATCACCAAGTCCAACCCTTCACCACAGAGCTCAAGGCTAGACCATGGCACCAAGTGCCACGTCCAATCCTGCCTTGAACAGCTCCAGGGACGGCGACTCCACCACCTCCCTGGGCAGCCCATTCCAGTAGCCAATGACTCTCTCGGTGAAGAACTTTCTCCTCACCTCGAGCCTAAACTTCCCCTGGCGCAGCCTGAGGCTGTGTCCTCTCGTTCTGGCACTGGCCACCTGAGAGAAGAGAGCAACCTCCCCCTGGCCACAACCACCCCTCAGGTAGTTGTAGACTACCTGAGTTGTAGTTCAGGGAATGCAATAAACTGCAATTTAATCAATGTAACGTGGCTGTATTGGTCTCCCCCTAGCCTATACCCTTTTCCCCCCACTCCTTATGGTTTGACATCACCTGGCTATAGAGAATTTTAACTTTTTTTTTTTTTCAAAAGGCATGTATTTTTCAAAGTACATCAATCACACAAGCTGGGCATGAACTGAAGATCTGTGGGTTTGAACTGCAATAAAATCTCCTAGAGATTTTGGTGTCACATCAATAGATGCAGCAGGGGAGTTATTTGTCATCTTTTCTGTCTTGGTACTTGAGGCATAAAATGCATTTGAGGACTAGGTTTAGATTTAGTCCTTTTTGAGAATTCACTGAAGTCAATAGAAATGAAATATTGCAGGAGTTGCCCCTCTGGTTGCCTATTAAACACAGGTGGCACCCATACAACACTGGTCTAATGACTGGGTATCCGCTGTTCTGGTGCTACCACTTCACCCAGGCTTAGAGCTTAACATAAAGGGCAGGCTGCAGCAAGGCAAATTGTCTTGTGCAGGGGACTTGTACAGAAAAATAAGAGTATTCCCAGCCAGTCCTCTAGGACTTGTTTTGTGGAGTTGCCAACATAAGGATGGGTAGAACACAGGATGCCCATCGTAAATATCCAAGTTATTAATTACAGAGCAAAGAGTTTGCTGTCTGGGAATGCAGTAAGCTATTTTGCCACTTAGCCTATTTCACCTTTCTGGTGGACACTAACTGCATAGAACATAGGGATGCAGTTGAGTACCTCTGCTGCTGATTTTTTTTTTTTTTTACTTGTTATTTTATTCTTCTATTTTATTAGACTTCTCTTGTCACCTGTGTGGCACATCCCCACTTTGCTGCTATGGAGAAAAAAATCAATCCACTTTGCTGCTATGGCAAAAAAGTCAATTTCTTTATTGTGGTTAAAGCATTTAAGATCAGCCACCTGCCCATGGCTCTTCTCAGAATGTGGCTAATAATAACAACAATCATAAATCTCAGGGGTCTTGCATTTCTTGCTTTCCTTGGTTTCTAATATTGATTCTGCTAGTGGCTACAATGTAAAACAAAACTACTCTCCGTTTCTTTGCATATGTTAAAGTAGGTGAGTGAGCAGTTTCAGTTCATAACTGTGGAAATTTTATGATACCTACTGCTTGTTTGGTTTGGGGAGGTAAATCTTTATGCACAAAGTTGCAAACTATATTACTTTGCAATGGGATAGATTTGTACCTTTTTTCCCTGGAGCGGGTTCTTCAGATGTCTTAGAGTAATGTGGAATGACTGTTAATGTTTTGATTGTCTGTCATATTTATTATAGAGTCTTGAATGTCTCTTCAAATACCAATAAATAGTTTGGTTTTTTCCCCACAGTTGACTTGAAAGGTAGGCAGTTGTTTGTGCAGATTCTGTTACTGGCTGTCTAGCCTGAACCACAGTGAGAGAGAAGTCATTTTGTTAGAGCCTGTACTAATGAAATCAGGGTGAAATTCTAGAGAGAGTCTGGGAGTCTTACCTGTAAGTACAGTTCAGACTAATTTTTCTTTCTCTATGTGGTCTTTTGTGCACCTAAGTACTTAGAACTGAGGTATATGTTTACGTATACATAGTCTAGTTCCATCACCCATTTATTTCTCCATACTGCTGCAGTGTTTTGTGTTAGTGTTGCACCTCAGAATTTATCAGGGGTGTTCTTTGGGTGACAGAATTTTCTCCTCTTGCTCATAACTTATTTTTGTTGAGTAAACTAATCTCTAACTTCTTCTCTGTATTTTAAATACTAACTAAATCTAACCTTTTATTTCTGGGAAGGCTTCTGACTATAATGTTTTAAGAAGGAAGTGAAAGACTGTGTTAACACAATACACAGTTAGGTGCTTGTTGCCCTTAGAGTCAAACCTTCTGTGTTGCCTCCTCAGCACTAATGTTAGCCAAGCTTTTCAGACTGATGTTTTCAACAAAGGATATGTTGTGATCATATGAAGTTTCCCAGATGTGGTGTTACTCTGCAGTTGCAAATAATATTGTGATTGGAAGTACTACTTAAAAAATACAGAAATCAATCTCTATGGAAAAGTCTTCAGATGACATCTGACAAACATGTGCATGGGGCTCCTGGGCAGAAACTGTTGCTGACATGAGAACATTGCTCTGTCATCCAGAGAGGTTTAAGGATTATGGGACTTGCTTACAAGCTAATTATTGTTCATAATCATGTTGAATTAATGAAATGTCAAATGCTGCTTTGGGCAATTTGCCTTAGTAGTTCCTCAGTAACAGTGGAGGAATGTTCCTTTGGGTTATACTGGAACGGAGCAGGCTTTCACAGGTCTCGTACTTGCAGCTGAAAGTGTAGTGTCAATCACCACACCGCAGCACAGGCAGAGTGAGACAGTGTGGAGAACGCATTAGGTCACCATGAATTTTATGACTCAAAGATGAACTGTTAGAATAAGATTTACTACAACTAGTGAGGATCTCAAACTGGTGTTTCCCCCCCCTCCCCCCCTGCCCCTTATTTTTTCAGTTCTCTGGTGTTTTTTCTTTTTGGTCTCCAAGTCATGCGTAGTGTTGGCAACTTGGATCACATTTGCCTTGACCTCAAGCTTGTGCTTCTAATTGAGTACTCTGCACTTTTAGAGTGGTGAATTGTACTTATTGCTCACACTTTTTGTAACAGAAAAAAAAAAAACATTTACATTGAGGCCTTGAGCACCTTTCTTAATGAGCTTTATAGACTTTTAGTCCCATATTCACTTTGTACATGACTACTAAAATCACTTTAGTTTATGCCATTAGAATTACAGGTGTTGGAGTTGTTTGGGAACTCATCTGGCTCCAGAGAGCAGGGCTTGGTAGCTTTCAGGTCATCATGCTCATGGCCTAAAATGTAGATAAAGAGAAGTCAAATACCTCCATGCAGATAGGTTAAACACAGGCAGGTTTTACGATCTGAAAAGCTGTAAGAGGATTATTCCTTATGTGAAGTGTACTTTGAAGTATGAGCTGTCTAGGGAAATGCTTAGCCATAACATGCATTTTTTTTTTTTCTGCTCACTACTTCATCGTTCAAAATACATATGTGAAGTACTAGGGGTTTAAGAGTTGATTGGTAAATTGATTTTCCAGTTGCTGAGTTCATAAGGAGAAATCTCCACTTGGAGATTAGTCTATAACTCATGATTCGAAAAAACAGATTTAGTTTAGCAGCAGCTGTCAAATAAGGAAAGGGAACTTCTTTTGATGCCATAAGGAGGTAGTAGGCTTCAGCATAGACTGTACTGTATAGCAGTAGTTTTGTTTAGCTATTGTCTATGGCAGAACAACAGAAGTCTGTTGACTGAAATATTTTGGGTACTGATGATGATTAAATGCATCTCTTAAAAAAAAAACAAACACAAAAACACTCTGAAAGGAACTTCTGAAATTGTGAGCCTTTTTACTCTATTTTTATGTCTATCCTCAAATTTTAGGGATTGTTCTCTTAAGCATTTCAGTTGGTTTTATGTGCCAGTGACTTAGCTTTTCTTAAGACTGGACACCATGCCTGTTGCATTCTGAAGTGTTTCAGGCTGCTGTTTCCACCTGTCAGTAGGAACAGGATGCTGTGCAGAAAGATTAGGATTGCTTTTAAAGCTCATTGGTTATTGTTTAGAGAAAAGGCATGTACCAAGCAGAAGGCTCTGGATATTTGGAAGCACAGATCTCATAAAACATTCCCAGGATGATGGCTTTTACAGAGTTGAAACTTAATGTTCCTTTAACAAACCTGTTGGTTATTTTTTTTCACTGCCCTGAGATATACATGCATTTGAACTTTCCTTCAACCACTATTTACTAATTATCTGCATTCTCAGATACTTGTATTTATTGATCTTTACATCAAAGGGCCTCTTAAAGTATTTAGCAACATGTTAATGAAAAAAAAAATCCCAAACTGCTGAAAATCTAGTTCTATAGTTTGTCATTGGATATGTTTCACTTGTGCCAGTGTTTCTGACAACTGAATGATTTCCCCTCTTTAAGATGGATAATGCATTCCTGTATTTCCTGGAATCTCTCTTCTTCAGATTTACATCAGACCTTGCATTGGCTTATTTGTTGCTGCTCAGGATCTCACTGGGCATCGCCAAGTGACGGAAACTTGTATTTACTCCTCCTCTGTAGAGAAACAGCCTTAAATGCTGCCTAGAGAGGTTGTGGAGTCTCCTCCTTTGGAGACTTCCAAAACTTGCCTGGATGCATTTCTGTGCAGACAACCTTAGGTAATTCTGCTTTTGGCAGAGACATGGGACTCGGTGATCTCTGGAGGTCCATTCCAACTACTAAAGTTTTGTGATGGTGTGAAATAGTACTGTAACTTCTGATTCCACCATTTCTTCTATGTCAGCCTCTCCCTGCCCACCACAGACTTTACTCTGATGCTTATAGAAAATATGTTGGGAGCACATTCACCATGATGGTGGTCATTAGTGCTAATGTTTCTACTTTATCTTAGTTTGGGCTCATATTTCTCCTATATGCTATAGATAGTCACAAAATTTCTTCAGGACAGGCAGTGTTTTTGTCTTCAAAATCAGGTACAGTGATGGAGTTTTATTCTTACACTGGTGCTTTCTGTTCTGTCTTATCAAGGTGCAGGCAGGTAGTTCTTTACTTGGTGACCAAAACTGGAGAATATCAGCCCTCTTTGCTCAATCATGAGGGAATAGCACTGTTTGTTAATGTCAGGCATAGAAGATTGCTCCTGTACTCCTCACCATGATGTAGAGCCATGGAATGCTTGTATGTAGAAGAGATCTCCAGAGATAAACTCCAACCTCCCTGCAAAGTGGGATCACTTAGGGTAGGTCACACAGTGACATGTCCATGCAGGTTTTGAAGATCTCTAGGGAAGGAGACTCCACAGCCTCTTTCCCAAAGCAGTGTTAATACAGGCTTACATGAGCCCCAGTTTCTGCTGTGGAACTAGTGCACTGTATGAAAGCCATCCTTTAATCTCAGAAGTGTCACAGCATGTGGCTGGGAGGCTGGGAGTCCAAAACACTCCATTATCAGGAAAAAAATTACAGGAAACAAACAAGCTTGTTTTGTTTAGTATCTGCTGTTTCAGTCTTCATGTAGAATTTCTTCCCATTAAACTGCTATTTTTCTCTTCCTTAACTTATTTTCAGGTGATTGCAGAAATAATATTTCCCATACTACAGTGGAATTATAAAACTGGATGTAAACAATGAAGAACAAGTGATGCATATTTCATTTTCAGGAGTTGTTTTTAGACTTTTGGAACATTTTGACCTTGCTACTTTCTAAATTCAGATGTCATGTTCAAGATTATTACTTAATAATGTGATAAAAGAATCTTTCAAGTGAAGTTAAATTGTTAGAGTCTCAATCTTTCTGAAAACTATCAAATGCTGTATAAAACTGGAAAAACAAATGCCAAGGAGGAGTGGTGAGGAGAAAAAATACAGTTCTATGTCAGACCTTAGATGTTCTTCTTGACAATTCCTTTATACATAAAATGTATTTTAAGAATGTGAGTTTAATATTTGACTTCTTGACTTAGTTTGCGTTTCTAGCTAGTTGTGGCACAAAGGGAAAAATAGTTTTTCAAGTAGCATTTCTTTCTCCTAACTAGATATGAAAGTAGTGGTTTCTTTTCATGCAAGTACTCTGTTGTGGCAAAAAGAATGCTGGGTATGTAAACCTACTTGCTTTGCTGGAATAAACACTCCTCCTTGTCTTCCTGCCAATCTTCCAAAGTTTGGAGGGATACAAAAAGTAAATTTACTAAGTATTTTTCCAGAATCAGCAGCATTTAGGCTACAGTTTTTGTTTGGTTACTGCAGGATCTTGTTTTCTCAGCAGAGTGATACAATGCCCGTTCATACAGAAGAGAATGAAAAGAGAGACTTCAATTGTTAAATACATTCCTATTTCACTTTTTAATCCAAGTAGGCCTTTTAATTATCTTCAATGGCTTCAATCACTTGAGACACCTCCAGCAGTATAATTTCAAAAATACATCCTACGGGTGATATCCTGAAATATCCTGAGGATATTTGATTTACAATCCTAGAAGGGTTTTATTTCCTTCCCAAGAAAACATGAACTTCATTGCCCTAATGATTAAGAGTGGAACTTTAGAGCTCCTTTTCTTTGTTCTGCAAACTCAGTGCCCAGGAATATTTAGTTTCACAAAATCCTTCCAAAAGGATTAGGCAACAGTTTTCAGGCAGGTTCCCTACTCTGTGGAGTGGCACATTTATAATAAAGTTTCTTTTATGCCATCTGACAACGAAAAGCCTTACTATGCAAAGGGCATATTTTCAAAGGATGACTGCCTATTTTTAAGCTATTAAAGTAAATACAGACATACTTTCCAGACTTCTGGAGATAGTGAGAGACTATGTCACTAAAAAGGACAAAAATCCTACTGTGGATTGCAAAAAATATCCAGGAGAGAAAAGCAAGTAGTATACTCCTTTACATTCCTCTCTAAGTTTCAAGTTTTTTTGCTTCTGTATGTTAATTTATCTTGATGGCAGGGAATGTATTTAGATTCTCCTGCTGCTTGGCCATGCCATGTGGCAAAAACACTCCAGCGAAAACATGTTGAAGTGCTCTTGAAAGTGGGCAGCAAGCCTCTTGCAATGTGTGAATCACATGGTGCTTGGAGGAGTTTGTGCAGCTGCCTAGCATGTTGGGGACTGTTGTGCAATCTGGTAGAGCTGCTCATGCAAGAATGTGTAACTAAGTTCCTATGTGAGTTGTGTGTTCATTTTTAGAGCTATGGGGAAACCTTCACTCCCAATGAAGGCAATTAAAATGAAGGTTGCATTTTACACTAACATAAAGACCCTAGAAATAAACAATGCTTGACTGTACTGGAAAGCTGGATATTGAGTGGTTAGACTTGCATATATGAATTTTGACCATGTATCTGGCTTCAAGGACAGCTTGTGAAGCCCATCTTAAGAGGCACTTATAAATACCTACAGAAATGACAAAGACATCTTTCTGTTGCCAAAATGGGATTGTTTACTACAGAGCAGGAAGCAAATTCATGATCAGAACAGCAAGAAAAACACACAGAGGAAATCTTTCATTGCTATCATTAGTCATACTTAGTTTTCAAAAGCAGGAAGGCTGTTTTATGCTTTATATATAGACCTCCTGCTGAAGAGGACTTATTTCATCAGCCAGCTTCTGCTTTTTCCCATCCTATAGAGGCCTTCCATTAGAGGTGTTCTTTTGATCATCACCAGATACATTCCATCATCGGGAAAGCTGATTAGTTCTTTTGTGTGTTGGTGCATAACAAATAATCCCTTTTTACATAGCTGTTTTGGGGAGAGCAGGATTTTGTTGTTTGTTTTTTGAACGCCATTTTTTGTTTGGTTTTGTTTGTGTTGGGAGTTTTTGGTGGACTTAGGTCATTACTGCCTTTTCTCTTCAGAAGCTAATCTTGAGTCAAAGAACTGAACATTCAGGAGAATATTTGTTTCCTGGTGTTTTGCTGCATGTTGGATCAGAAGATGAGGGTTTTTTTTACCTTTTTTAAATACAAATATGTTTTTCTGTTGACAGGGAAACACTTTTGTTTGCCGTTGTAAGGAACATAACCTATTGAACTTAAACTGAAAATACATTATTTTACTTGTTGCAATTCTCTGTATTGAATCCTCAATCAACTCAGGCTTTCATCATCTTTTCTGGATAAATATGTGGTTGAAATTATGAAGTAACAACATCCTGGAGATTTTGAAGAATGCTTCCAACTTTTTTTAGTTCCTTTAGCTCATGCAGTACAAAGGATGTGTTTGTGTGGTTAAATATGACACCTTTGAGAGACAAAAATCACTGGAAACAATCTCACTTTGATTTGTATGGTTTGATGCTTCCCAAGCAAGTAGGTGTACTATGCTGTTATCATTCCATTGTAGGAGTAATTTGCTTTATTGCTTGTGTTATTTCTTATTTCTCTAAGGATTCCATACTGCAGCAACCTGATGATCATGTATAGGCATATGGTTAATGAAATTATATTTTTGCAATACATCACACCTGCTCCTAGCTTGTGGATGACACCAAGCTAGGAGCAGGTGTTGATCTGTTGGAAGGTAGGAGAGCCCTGCAGAGGGACCTGGACAGGCTGGATGGGTGGGCAGAGGCCAATGGGATGAGATTTAACAAGACGAAGTTCAGAGTTCTGCACTTTGGCCACGGCAACCACAAGCAGTGCTACAGGCTGGGGACAGAGTGGGTAGAGAGCAGCCAGGAGGAAAGGGATCTGGGGGGTACTGGTGGATAGTAGGCTGAAGATGAGCCAGCAGTGTGCCCAGGTGGCCAAGAAAGNGTTGTGCCAGGGGAAGTATAGGCTGGATGTTAGGAGGAAGTTCTTCACAGAGAGAGTGATTGGCATTGGAATGGGCTGCCCAGGCAGGTGGTGGAGTCACTGTCCCTGGAGGTGTTCAAGAGAAGACTGGATGAGGCACTTAGTGCTGTGGTCTAGTTGACTGGATAGGACTGGGTTCTAGGTTGGACTGGATGATCTTGGAGGTCTCTTCCAACCTGGTTGATGTTATTCTATCAATAGCTACCTGACTGTATCAATAACTCAGTCCAAGATTATTATAAAAGCAGTTTTGTGTGCAGGCAAAACTCCTGCAAGTGGTCTTGCATGTCTAAACCTAATTATTTCAGTGCTGTGGAGCCATGCTCTTCTCTGGGGAAGGAGCTGAGATCAATTTGAGGAGGCACTCTTTGTTTCTACTTCAGATCATTTCCAGAAAAATCTGTAGATGTCACCTGCAAGAGATGGTGTGGTTTCCTATTCATCTTTCATGTGATGATGCTTAGGAATGGGTTCTTACAATCTGTGGATTCGGCTGGTTTTCCACCTTTTGGAAAAGCTCATTAGTGATAAAATGAAACAAACTGTTTACCTGTTATGTGAGAAAACTGCAGGGTTTTTAAAGCAATTTTCCTCTGTTTTTATGGAAGGGTAACAGATGCATTATGTATGATGCTTCTCCTCATTTGGATGCAGCACATAGCTCTTAGTCTTTCATTCGTGTATTGATCTTCCAAGCTCCTATCATCTCAGGCCTCATTTTCATTGCATTTAACAAACCTTTATTTGACGTCAAAACTCCATTTTAATAGAAGTGACAAGCTAATTTTTTTTCTACCTGAACATTGCTTTTTGTGTGTATGCCTGAACTGTGATTATGTGTGGTAGGGGAAAAGTGGGGGTTTGATTCTGTTTCATTTTATGCAGAGAAGCAGTGAAGTCTTCTCAGCTTGTTCCCTTTGCAGTATCGCTCTCTGTGGTTGAGTCACTGCTCTAGACAGTTGTTACAGACATTAATGAACCCCACTCTGAACTTCATTAATTGGAGCATAGAGGAGAGCAAAGCTTAAGTCAGATGGAATGTTTTCAATGGCATGCCACAGTATTATTAACATAAGTACTGAAGGGTAGAACAGGCTGATCTCAACCTTAAAAATCAGTCAGACCTTAACTGCACTTTCCCACCTAACTTCTTTCAGTGAAATCTGGTCAAGTGAAGCAACACGATACGGTTCCAGCTGAGCAGTTGAATCCCATCTTTACATTTACTCTGTGCTCACTGTCAATGTGTCTGGGGGTTGTGTTTGTCTCAAGATGGGCTCCTGGATGAAAATGTTGAGTTAGGGACTATAAGGGCTCATATGCATTGGTTACACCTACGACAGTGGACTCCCAGTCTGAGAGCTGCTATCAAATGCTACAAGAAGATACTTGAATTACTGTTGTGTTGCACTCTATGTAAAACATACTTTAAAAAAAAAAGGCATTTTAAGATGTTTTGCTGTTTAATGGGTTGGAGTACTTAAAGTTTATGTTGTGTTTAGAGCATTTCCTTAAACTTTTGGATGGTTTTACTCTGCTTTTTAAATGGGAAATTGTAATAAGGCACTACAGGGTCTGAGTGAGGATGTGACAATTTACATGCATGTTAAGCATAGTCGTTAGTACAGTGCCTAGCAACACGGTAGGCATGACTTATCGCACAATATTGTCTGCATATTGCCTAAGTGGAAGGCAAAGCAGCTCTGACTGATTACATGTTACAGGGCTCAGTTGTAATAGTTAATTTCCCTGCTGTTCCTCTGTGTTTTGTAGGAGACTACAGTGATAGTGTTATGAATCAATTACTAAGTAGTCATTAGGAGGAAATGCATATTGAATATATTAATCATTTCCATAATAAATTATACAGCTGCACGCTAAGTGTGTTCATGCTATTGGTAAATAACTTAGCGTAACTCTAAATTTTTTCCTGTGTTACTCAAATCCTTAAATAGGAGAGCAAGGCATCAAGGAAATGCCTTATAGGTTGTGATGGTTTGGGTGTTACCTGCCTCCCCCACACTTCAGAAATTGCCCAGACTAGACTCAGCTGGCTCTGGAAATTGAATGAAGCTTTATATTTACAGCTTAGCACAATATACAAGCAGGTACTTACAACATATACAGTTATATACAGAAATAGATAAGGTAATACACAAAAACAACAGCCCTCCCTGAAACCTGAGTCCCTAGGAGGGGCTCCCAACTGCCCTTCCACCTTCTCCCACCCCTCTCTACCTTACCCCAGATGTTGCCTTGTGCCCAAGGAAGGTTGGAGGGTTGGCCAGGGTGGTTAGGAAGCAGGTGGATTAATCAGAGATGGAGGGTGAGATTAGAGAGAAAATGCAGCCCACAGCCTGGACAGAGTGTCTCCCTTTATGTTTGGATTCTTGTTCTTATACACCTCAGCAAGCCTATGAGTGAAGTAGGCATCACCATTGTTTCTCTCTCACAGCCTGTAGTCTAGTTCTTCTCACCAAAACATTCTAGCTAGCTTCAAACTAGCACATAGGTGTAGCTCAGGCACAAGAGAACTACAAGGCTGAAAAATCCCAGCAGCCCAGGAAACAGAAGCTGTAGGCTGAAGCATGGAGATATCTTAGAGCCATGAGCATGACTGACAGACTTGAGCATCTCCTCTACAAAGAGATTGAGAGACCTGGGGCCGTTCAGTCTGGAGATGATAACACTGAGAGGAGATCTTATCCACGTGTACAAATACCTTAGGGGCGAGTGTCAAGTGGATGGGGCCAATCTCTTTTTGATCCACAGCAATAAGACAAGGAGCAACAGCTACAAATTGGAACATAGGAGGTTTCTTCTCATGTTGAGGAGACTCCTTGACTGTGACGGTGAAACAGACTGGCCAGAGAGGTTGTAGAGTCTCCTACTCTGGAGGCTTTCAAAACCCACCTGGATGTATTGCTATGTGAACTACTTCACAGGATCCTGCCTCAGCAGGGAAGTTGGACTTGATCTCTGGAGTTCTCTTCCAATCTCTAGAGTTCTGTGATTCTGTGATCTCAAGATGCTCAAATCTATGCATCTAAGGGGATCACAGATGAACTAGGGTGAGCTAGAATGTTTTTTCTGGATTGGGGCTCCTGTGCAGAGCTGTGTGATGGTTTGTGTGTTACCCACCCCCCTACTCTTGTGAAATCATCCAAACAAGACTCAGCTGAGCTGGAAACTAGGAAATGAAGCCTTATTTACAGCTTAGCACAAGTACATATTTACAATCTATACAGCTATATACAGAAATACACAAGTGAAAAAGTCATACAGAAACACAACAGCCCTCCCAGAAACCAAAGTCCCTAGGAGGGGCTCTCAGCCACGCTTCCACCTTCTTTTCACCCCTCTACCTTGTCCCAGAGTTTTCTTTCTGTGCAAAGTGAGTTTGGAAGACTGGCTGGGGAGGGTAGAAAGCAGGATTAGTTACACAGGAAGCAGGCCAGAGAGAAAAGTACAGTCACTCAGAGACATGCACACACTGGATTATCTATGTTTGTGTTATTGTTTTAATAAATCTCAGCAGGCCTGTAAGTGCAGTAGACATCACCATTATTTCTTTTTCACAGCCTGTAATCTAATTTTTCTCACTAAAATATTCCAGTTAGTCTCAAACTAGTACAGGCTGAAAGCCAAAGATACTCATACCCAGATAGCATGCAGCATTGCAGAGCAGCCCACTGGACCAGTGAGTGCTTTGTTGAATGGAGTGGTAGGTATTAACCAGGTTTCACTGGAATGTGGAGCTGTGGTGCAGTTATTTGTGCTGTCTATTTAAAGGACTTTGGGTGTGAAATTAGAACTCTCAGATTTTATCCTGTTCTTTCAGTTTGGCCTAGTCTGAAACACAATCTAAAACTGCCTGAAGGGAGGCTGTAGCCAGGTGGGGTCAGTCTCTTCTCCTAGGCAACCAGCAACAGAACAAGGGGACACAGTCTCAAGTTGTGTCAGGGGAGGTATAGGCTGGATGTTAGGAGGAAGCTCCTCACAGAGAGAGTGATTGGCATTGGAATGGGCTGCCCAGGGAGGTGGTGGAGTCACTGTCCCTGGAGGTGTTCAAGAGAAGACTGGATGAGGCACTTAGTGCCATGGTCTAGTTGACTGGCTAGGGCTGGGTGCTAGGTTGGACTGAATGATCTTGGAGGTCTTTTCCAACCTGGTTGATTCTATGACCATCATTGCAACTAGTGAAACTTTTTCCCCAGAAAATATGCATTCAATATATGTGGTTGTACTCTGTTGTTCAGGAAGTGTTTAAAAAAACCTTTCTAAGTGTGTTTTTTTAATATTAGTGGCTCAAAGTCTTGAACAAAATGGAGAACAGATATAAAGAGTGGCTTAATTTAAGAATGCAGTACATTTAAGAAAACATGCATGCAATCAAGGTATGTGACCACTAAAACTAGAGAGACAAAGCTATTAATTCTCATTTAAAAAATACAGAAAACAAACAAAAGCTGTAAATGATATTTTGCAAAATGTTAGCTTATTGATATAGAATGTGGGGAAATAATTGCTTAGGAAATGTCATACAGCATAGCACTAATGCACCTTTACGTTTTACTTTATATAGTATCAGAACAATAATTTCACAGCCTGATGTCCATGACATTTCCAACTCCTTAAGTATATGAAATCAGTAGTACGTGGTGCATATTCTTCTTGGTATTTCTCCCTTTCAGAATAAAGAGGGAAATGATTGTTTTCTTAGTCAAACAGTTTTTCTGTTGCCTCTGCCAGTAAGCTTGTAAGTTGTACGAATGTAACTGAATGGACGTCTCCTTTTGGTGTAGGTAGGCGTGTGTCAGGCTGTGGTTGCTTCACTAAATCTAGTAAGGTGACTTGAACTTGCAGTTCAATGATGTAAATGAAACTTTGAGAAACTCAAGCATGTTCAAAAGTAATAATAAAAAAAGACAGCCTGGAAAATGTAACTTTTACTATGTACCTCTGCCTTCTCAGCAGCTACTGAGTGTTAGCCCTAATGTTTCTCGATTGTTATGCAGCTCTCCAGAGCAGCCAGCCAGCTAATCTGCATTAGGCTGAAGGCACACACCAGTGGAGCAGCTACAGAGGCACTCAGCTGCTGCAGCAGTTCACCTTCATTGTGATGCAGCACAAACTGAAGTTCAGACTGATCCCAATGGCATCTTCTGGTCTTGTGGTGCCAACCTGCATGTGTAAATGGGGTAGATGATCCTTTGTCACCCCATAAAAAGCACGGGGTGGGAATTTTCTGGATCTTTCCATATCTGTGGAAATGAGTGCTTTGACTCCTGTGTTTCTCATGGCTTCCTATGGAGTGTTTGTTGTGGTGACAGCATTGGTCATTCTTTTGTCCTTCGGTAAGAAAAGCAGGTTGAGAACATCTCATTGTGGGTACCTGAGTCTGGATTGTGCTCCTCCAAAGCTGTCAGCCTGAGTCAGTGGAAACTGGGTAGATGTGCTTGAGCACAAATGAAGTTTGGTACCTGGTATATAAAGTTATTCCTATACGGCTAAGTGAGTTTTAGATTAGCAGCAGACATGTCATAGACAGCTGAAATGAGCGGGACAAAGAATTCAACTCATACTTAATTAAAGCTTCAGCCTTCTGAATACAATCTAGTATTTATGGTCTAGTAGACAGACTACTTAACTATTGTCAGGGCCCTTCTGTTAAATATGCATTTTACATAAAGTGTATTTTAAAATCAAACTTTCAAATTGGAATACTGAATGGTTGATAGCACCTTTTCTCACAGTATTACTTAAGGTAAAGAAGCAAACCTGTATGTGTCCACAGATGCATGAAAAATATTGCTTTCATGCATATATGAAGATTGACACAACATACCTTTAAAACTGCAGGACTTCAGAAGCTCTGTGGCAATTCAGTGGCTTGTGTGGGGTGCAATAAACATGAAAACACTATACATGACACCTGTAAACTTTCACCAATAAGCAATGGAGAATTATGAGAACAGAACTACAGCCTCTTTATATGCAGAACATATCATTTGAGAGACTAATCATCATGACTATCCACCATTTCTCTGTTTGCAGTATTTTCTCATGGGCATCTTTCCTAGGTGCTTTTTTCCATGTCAGTGCTTCTCCAGGAAACCTGTCCTTGAAACAGAGATGGCTTATGAATTTTCTTGTGTGTTACAGGAATTTTCTGATTGCTGAGTCTGGTCCCTTCCGTGACTGACAGTTTGGTGCTACCATATAGAAAACATTTGTTGTGGGAAGACTCCAGAATGAACTTATTGATCTTGTACTTTGCTAATGTACACATATACATCAGGTCCAGAGTCCCTGTACAAATGTCCCCAAATATATTTCTGTCTCAGAAAATGACAGTTTCCACTATTTTGGGAAGACTGAAAAGCTCTTCTGAAACCCAAGCTGTATTTGAAGCAAGCAGGAGAAAGTCTCTACCTAGAAATTCACTTCTCAGAAGTGCATTTCTTAATGTGTGAATTATGGCATAAGTCTTAGAACTATGACTATAGGTGCACAAATAACTGTGACGTTCTCTCCTTTGAAAGTTACATAAATACAGCAGCATTTTAGGTACCTGGATTTATCATTAGTTTCAGGTTTTGAAGGATGAAGAGTGATGGGATTTCCTTACATAACACCAAGTGGATAAGAGCGCACAGATAGCACACATAGGCTTTCTTTTGTTTGAATCCAAGCGTTCATACATTATTCAAGGTGAGAACACACTGTATTCATCTGAAAAACACAGAACACAACTACTACTGATTCTTTCTTTCAGAAGGGACAGAATAATATTTTGACATGTTTAACTGATGCTTTCTTACAAACCACATGACCTGTGTCTCCCAGCGATTTGGTTTTGTTTTCCAAAAGTATCTTGCTACTGAGCCACTGAGAATAAATGACAGTGTTAAGGGTTAACTCCTCCTGGGAGGTGGTCTGGAACCTGACCCCAGGTGTGTGTGTGTCTGTCTCCCTTTTTTAACCTTTTGACTAAAATCTTTTGTCCAGGGAGAGGGGTAAGGCGTCCTGAAATATTTGTTCTGTTGGGCTTTTGGGTCTCCAGGGAGCTTAAATAATGACAGACAGAGAACAAATGTTTTCAGGGATGTGTAATTACAACTCAAACCCAATCCCAGACCCTGTGTCCAGCGAAGGAGTCACACATGTCCCCTGCTTCAACCATTTACATAGATTGCCTGGGCAGGGAGTCGCAAAGTTGCTTTAGTTGGAAAAAAAGATCTCTGAGATCAAGTCCATCCATTGACCTAACAGCACCACGGCTGTTAAAGCGTGTTCCTAAGTGCCATGTTCACATCATTCTTGAATATCTCTAGGGATAATAACTCTACCCCCTCCCTGGGTAACCTGTTTCAATGCCTGATCCTTCTTTCGGTAAAGAAATGTTTCCTAATGCCCAAACTAAGTCTCTCCTGGCACTACTTTGGGTTATTTCCTCTTGTATCACCTGATACTTGAGAGAAGAGGTAGACCTCAATTTCAGTATAACCTCCTTTCAGTTAGCTGGAGAGACAAATAATATTTCTCATGTATCATTGCATAGGGTTGTTGTGACCCAAGTTCAGGATCTAGCACTTCTAAAACCTCATAGAATTGATCATGGCCCACCAATCCAGCCTGTCCAGATGTCTTTGCAGAGGCTTTTTTACCCTTGAGCAGATCTACACTTCTACCCTCCTTAGTGTCATCTGCAAACTTCCTGAGGGTGTGCTCAATTCTCTTGTCCAGGTCATTGATAAAGATATTAAAGAGGACTGATGCAATATTGAGCTCTGGGGAACACCATTAGTGACTGCCAACTGGTTTGACTCCTTTCTCCACCAATATTTGAGAATTAAGGGGAAGGCCAATAAGACTGATATCCTGGTTGGAGTCTGTTACAGACCACCCAATTGGGAAGAGGTTGATTTATTACTCCTTAAACAACTGGAGGCTGCCTCAAGATCACCTGCCCTTGTTCTTGTAGGTGACTTTAACCTACTAGACATCTGCTGGGACTTAAATACTGCAGAGCAGAGGCAGTCTAGAAGGTTTCTAGAGTGTGTGGAAGACAACTTCTCCCAGCTGTTATGTGAGCCTACCGGGGGCAGCCCTACTTGACCTGCTGCTCAGAAATAGAGAGGGGATGGTTGGGGATGTAATGGTTGCAGGCTGCCTGGGGTCCAGTGACCACAACATTATAGAATTTTCATTATATGGAGAAACCAGGAGGGGCATCAATAGAACCTCCACACTGGACTGCCAGAGGGCAGACTTCAGCCTATTTAAGGAACTAACTCAGAAAGTCCCTTGGAAAATAACATAAAATAGAATAAAATGCTGTCTACAACTACCTGAAGGGAGGCTGTAGCCGGGTGGGGGTTGGTCTCTTCTCCCAAACAACCAGCAACAGAACAAGGGGACACAGTCTCAAGTTGTGCCACGGGAAGTATAGGCTGGATGTTAGGAGGAAGTTCTTCACAGAGTGATTGGCATTGGAATGGGCTGCCCAGGGAGGTGATGCAGTCACCATCTCTGACGGTGTTCAAGAAAAGCCTGGCTGAGGTACTGGAGATGTTTAAAGCCAGGCTGGATGAGGTCTTGAGCAGCCTGCTCTAGTGGGAGGTGTCCCTGCCTATGGTAGGGGGTTGAAGATGGATGATCCTTGAGGTCCCTTCCAACCTAAACCATTCTATGATTCTATGATTAGTGCCATGGTCTAGTTGACTGGATAGGGCTGGGTGATAGGTTGGACTGGATGATCTCGGAGGTCTCTTCCCACCTGGCTGATTATATTCTATTTATCAATGTTTATAAGTAAGTAAAGGGTGAGTGCTAGGAGGATGGAGTCAGACTCTGCTTGGTGAGGCCGAACAACAGGACAATGGGCAGTGAAAGCTGAGATGTAGGATTTTTCAAGTAAACATGAGGAGGATTTTTTTTCTTGTGGGGATGACAGAACACTGGAATGGGCTGCCCAGGGGGGTTGTGGAGTCTGCCTCTCAGGAGATATTCAAAATCCTCCTGGATATGTTTCCTTGTGACCTCATCTAGGTGATTCTGCTCTGGTAGGGAGTTTGCACTAGATGATCTTTTGAGGTCCCTTCCAGCCTATGACATTTTGTGATTTATGTTAATAAATATTTAACCCAAGTTTTCAGGACTTATTTGAAGTCTTACTCTGCAAAAAGGTGATTCTGAATATTTGTTTGGAGCAAGGAGATCACAGACAGTTATTTCATATTAATTCTGTAACTAAAATGTAAGATGCTGTTGATTCTTTCTGCCCCTGTTGGGTTTGATTCTGGCTGGTTTAGATGCAGATCACAGTAGCTCGATTGTATCTGTTCTCTTTCTACTTACAGACTTATGCTAAATGAGATTAATTATCAAAAACAACAGGAGGGTAAGGGAAATGAGAGCATGGAATATTGATAATTTTTCTCACTTTTCAAGACTTTTTTTTTTACCACAGTGTTAGACTGTGCAACAAATAACTGATCAATGCTATGTGCATGATACTTAACATTGTATAAGATCAGCCATGGAAAATTTTATACACTGAAGTGCCTGCTCCGTGGATGCATTACAGAAACCTTGTGATTGCTCTGAGAGTGGTCCTTAAAACTTGTGCACATGTGTATAATGTGCTTGCAAGTACTATGGAGGCCAATTATTTTAACATCTTGGTTTCAAGGACATTCTAACTTGTTTCTTGGAGTAATAAAAGAAAACAAAGATGAAAAAAGAAAATGAAAGGTTTCATAGACTTTCATCTTGGTTTCTCATATCTGGAAGTCCTGGTGTAGCATGTACCAAAAGAAAAAAAGAGGGGGGCAAAAAAGCAAAATAAAGAGCAACAATGAATTGTACCATGAGGGGTAAATGAAATCAGAGTGTATAGTAAAGAGGAAAAAAAACCCACAAAGACAACTTTGATATGTCATGGTTCACATTAATAATTGATGAGGACTGCATAAATTGATCTTGTTAACTCTTCTCTTTTTTTTTGACTTTGATGTATAATTCATGGTCTGAAAAATAGGAAAAATCCAAGAAGATTGGGTTTTCAAAGGGTCTTGGAATACTTCATGAAACATTTGTTTGGAGATCACATTTATTGTTACAATTGGAAGCATGAACAGCTGCTTAATTTTAGAACTCCAGTGTAGGGAAAATGAATAGGATAATCAGGACAATCTGAAGTGTCCTCTTCCTTTTTTACACTCCCCTTCTCAAAACTGGAGTAAAGATTATGGAAAACAGCAATGCTGTAAGATGACCCACAACTGCTTTATCATGTGAAATAACTGGATTTAATTTGTTTCTGTTTGACACTGAAAATACGAATCTGTAGTGGGTGAGAAAAGCTTGATAGAACATGGTGTGAGACTGTTGTGAAATTGAGCAGTAGCTATAATGATGCTTATATACATCCATTTTTGGTTCTGTTTTGCTGTAGAGACTAATTTTTTTTCTTCTCTTTGTGATGCACTTGGCTCAGTGAAAAGAAAGTTCTAAATGCTTCTATAAACCTGTTTATTCTTTTCTACAAACTGATGAAATCAGACAGAGTCCCAGATCAGTTGTTGTAATGTTCTGGCTGTCAAGCAACAGACAGAAAAAGTGATCAGGTCACTTTAATGCTTTTTTTCAGGCAATATACCTCCATTTACTTCATTTTCCCTAGAATTTAAAAAGATACAAATGGCTCTGTTGAAGAAAATAATCTAGGAGGGAGAAGAAATAGGAGGCAGAAGATACCTGTGCTACTTTTCTGTAAGTGCTTAGCTGGCGATAACTCATGCACACAACAGCTCTCTGAGGCGCATTGCTGCAGGTGTTATCTCCACTTAGAGGATTTCTCATTTGACCAGCAGCACAGCTTTTGCTGGCATTTCAAGGGAGGAATCAAAAAGCAAAGTCTGAGGAGCCTGTGCAATATGCTGCATCTGTGTGCATGCTGTGGCAACTCTGCTTCTGTGAAACTTTGCCCATAGAGGCTGATATCAATGTTCATTAGAGGTGTTTTTTGCTTCTTAGGGAGCATATCCTGTGCAGTCGTGTTGTGGTGACTGCTTGAGGACTTGGCAAATTGCTCAGCATGTGTGGAAATACTTTTTTGCCATGGTGGAATGAAAAGATCACACAACTTCAGAGGTTGGAAGGGACCTCCAGAGATTGAGGTCTGCCACCCCCCTGCTGAGATGGGATCCTCTAGGGTGGTTTGCATAAAAATGCCTCCAGGTGGGTTTTAAAAGCCTCCAGAGAAAAATCCTTCACAACCCCTATGGGCAGCCTGTTGCAGTGCTCTGTTATTCTCGCGGTAAAGAAGTTACTCCTTGTGTTGAGGTGAAAACTTTTATGTTCCAATTTGTAGCTGTTGCTCCTTGTCTTATTACTGTGGAGCACCAAAAAGAGATTGGCCCCATCCACCTGACACCCACCCCTCAGACATTTACCTACATTGATCAGATCTCCTCTGAGTCTTCTCTAGGCTAAACAGCCCCAGGTTTCTCTATGCTCAAGTAAAACACTCAGTTACTAGCAGAAAAACCCAAGGCTCTTTTTAGCTGTTCAGTACCAGTAGTATGGTCAGATCAGAAATCAGCACTGTGCAATATGAGGAATGTAATCAAACCTTTATGATGAAAATGTGTATTATTTAGAGTAGAAAACAAATACAAAAAAAAATCTAACTCACTTGTGTCTGCCTACATAGCATTTGCTCACAGCCCTCACCCCCTGGTACTTCTCTCTGCTCAGGCTGTTCTGGCTGGGGTAGCCCCAGAAGAGGTCACCCATGATAGCACACCAGGGACATGCATGCTTCAGAGAGGATGAAAAGTTGGAGTGCAGTTGGCAGAGGTAGAGCATTACTTGAATAAAGTTTTGGAGCCTAGGTTTTGGACTCTGGATTCTTTTCTGTTCTGTCCAAGAGCACAAATAGCTGCTTCTACCTCATTTTATGCTTCCCTGCCAATAACTGAAGGAAGAGAAATGTAGCCTCCGTTTGAAATCACTGCCATATGGGGACAGAAATACCCTTTTCTATCCTATTTATGCACTTGGGCAATCCCAGAATTGTTTTGCTCAAAAAGTACCTCTAAGATCATGGAGTTCAACCATCAGCCTAACACTGTCATGACAATTGAAACATCCAAACTAAACCTTCCCTGACACAATTTCAGGCAATTTTCTCTTGCTCTATCACCTGATTCTAGAGAGGAAAAAACTGACCTCCTCCTTCCTACAACCTCCTTTCAAGTAGCTGTAGAAAGCAATGAGGCCTTCTTAGCTAACTGACCACTTTGATGGCTCACATTCAGCCAGCTGTTAATCAACATTCCCTGGTCCTCTTCCCCCAGGCAACTTTCCAGCCACTCTGCATCAAGCCTATAGTGTGTGACCCAAGTACAGGACTTAGCATTTGCCTTGGCTAAGCCTCATAGGACTGATCTTGGCCCATTGCTCCATCCTGTCCAGATCCCTTTGCAGGGCTTTCCTACTCTAAATCAGTTCAATGTTCCCACTCAATTCAGTATTATCTACTTAGTGTCTGAGGAGGCAAATGGTTGATAAAGATGTTCAAGAGAACTGGTCCTTTTGGAACACTGTTACTGACTGGCCACCAACTAAATCTGACTCCCTTCACCACCACTCTTTGAGCCCTGCCATCCAGCCAGTTCTTAACCCTATCAGGCAGGGCTTTCTAATGCCTTGAGTGATACCAAAGACTAAGTAGAAAGAAAGGATGGCCCTTGAAAAGTCTTGCTTGATACACTGTAGAAGTAATGTGTCTGCCATGAACTAGAAAGAAAAAGGCAGCCAGCTTTTAATGGCTTTGCTGTAGTTAGATACCAATAAAAACAGATGAGAAAACAATGTATGTTTTTTGTGCATGTGATTGCAGGAAAATACTCCTTCACAGAACATTCTCTAGGATAAGAATGCATTGTAGCCTGAATGACTGTAGTATGGCCTCCACAGTCCTAGCAGAGATCTTGAAAGCACTGTCAGAAGAGGAAACCAGATTTCCCCACACTAGAGAGACATGTGTTGATCAATATGAATGTAACTCAGAAAGGAATAGATTTATGAACCAGATACACAAGGTTTAATTGTGCTGGTGAAGCCATTAGCATGCTGTCTTGTGGGTGTATGTCTTGAAAAGTGGTAAGAATAGCAGGAATCCCTTTTTGGAGGAAATTATGTGTCTAAACTGACATTAAGGTGAAGCCAAAACATTCCATTAAGTTGTTTGCTAATGACTGCTTAAACCCTCAGGTTAAAAATGTAAAGCCCTTTCCATCAACCTTTGAAAACTGTTTGTAATTAATAGCATAGGTGAAATTGCCTTTAGTTTATGTTGTGGGCTTACAAATACAAGAACTACTGCTGATGCTCTGCATCAGCACTGGGTCATCCTGTATTCTGTGCTGTACAGATACATGCAGAGGTATCATCTGCTATCATTAAAATCAACAGTATTTTACTATCTACTCTAAGTTTTTGCTGATTGTGCTAAATTAGCCTGGTATCCCACTGTTAAATCTGGATGCAATATCACAGTGGAGTAGAGTGTATTTATGTAGCACCAGAAAGGTCCTTTGTGTATTCATTATTTCACAGTTTCTTTTGTGTTTCTTCTGTCTGAATAACGTGCCAGGCGTATACTCATGATGAATATCCATTTTGCCCAACTGAGAGTACCAGCAAAAGTATGGAGGTTTTACTGTAATTAGGTCTTTTTCAGATCTGTGTATAATCTTTTGATTGCATTTCTTATTACATTTTAGAACAGATAATTAATACCATATCCTGTAACATGATTTCCTATCAAAACCAGAAGTATGCATTCCTTTTATTTAAGCCTGCAGCATACCATAGTAATTGAATTTTGTAGACCAGAGGCTTAAAAGGAGTGCAGTTACAATTTCCATCAAGAGTGACCAGGCATTGCAATGGGCTGCCCAGGGAGGTGGCTGAGTCACCAACCCTGGATGTGTTTAAAGACTGTTTGGATATGGTGCCTGGGGATATAGTTTAAGATGTACATGGAATAGGGTTATTGGTTGGACTTGGTGATCCTGAGGGTCTTTTCCAACCTGAATGTTTCTGTGATTCAGCTGTGAAAGGGGAGAAAACAGTTATTTGCATAGTAAAAAGAAAATGGAACTGTGGAGCTCTGCTGGTTGCGAAGAAAATTCATAGTGTGTTAAAACACTGCAAAGTACTCGTTGTTATCTGCTATATTACATTACTTGAATCTGAGCTGCTTTAGAAGGCAAAAAAAGACTTTTTTTTCCTTTATCTACAGTACTGAGGTTGACATTTTGAAAAGCAAATGGTAAGCCTGAGTGTTTGAGAAGTCAGCTTAAGATCTCTTAGAAAGGCTTTAGGAGATAAAATGGCCACCATCTGAAAAATAGTCCTTTTTGACACCTCTAAACTCTAACATCCAGAATTACTAGGTGCTTCTGAAAATTTTGATCATACAATGCCTGCATTGTTTAAAGTTATTCATAGGCCAAACAGGGCAATAAGTCTTCGTGGAATGGACAAATGGTGGAAGATAAAATGGCATTACAGTGTATGAATGAGTTGCATAAATCTTCAGAGCATTCCTGTGTGCATAACACCAATTTTTCTTCACTTGATTTAGTGCTACCATCCAATTGATGGCAATGCAGCACACACCGAATCTGTTTATGGCAAATCTTTCTTAATGGATTTTATCCTTTTATGGCAGTTTCCCATAAGGTTTTAGTTTTGTGTGTAAGTACGTTCTTATTAAAGAGAACTAGAAACTTACTGAACAAGGAATTGGGTTGTGATGAAATAAATACTGGCCCCAGAAAAGAAGAGTAGGAAATCTTCTACAAAGATTAAAATAAAGGCAAGTTAAATGACAGTTGACACAACTGCAGTTGAAGCTTATATGTTGAGCTGTCAACTTATTTATATTTCTTACTGACATCCACCTCTATGAAGGTGTTAACAGAGAATCTGATTCAAGGGCTTCACCGGAGTTGAGATAAGTAGGCAATGTCTGCATTAATAAACACCCAAGATCAAATAGAAATCACTGAGGAGTTTTTAAGTGAGGTGGAGATGAAGCAGCTCATATAAATTGCCAGTTGGGATGTGAAGCTTCTTATATTACTGATGCCAAGGCTCCAGAGGCAAGATTGGAACTGCTGCCAGTTAAGGTTGAAGACTGTATAGGATAAATGAGGAGAAAGCGTAGCAAACTGAATGGAGGAACACAGGACTAAACACAATACACCAGGGAGGTCTTTATAAAGGAAATTCATGCTTGGCCAACCTGATCTTGTTTGAGCAGCTTGCCAGGATTTCCAGAAGCCATTAGACAGTTCCCCTTAATCAAAGGCTCTTACAGAAAGGAAGCTGCCATGGGAAGGAGAGAAGATCCTTGCAGCTGTGGGTAGTAGCTTAAAGAATAACTCTTGCCCCTGGCCATTATTTGCTAAACTTTGAGTTTTTAATTAGGGTAAAGCTGTATGTAAGGCAGGTAAAATATATAAGATATTCACAAGGTGGTTTGTAATAATTAATGCTGTCTGTTGCTCTCTGCTGAAGTAAGCTTGTAACTTCCTGAAATGATTTCAGTGACTGGCCAGAGATGAACCTCACAGAACCAACAAGCATTCAGCTGTGTCGCTGCAATCTGCATCTGACCTTATAGTCAACAGATTTAAGTCTCTTGCTCATTTCTAGTCTGCACCTCATATTTCCTGTTTAATTTATGGAAATTCTGGAAACTTGCCTGAATCAACAGTTTTAACTTGTTAGTGAGATGCCCAACATAAAGCCCTTTCAGAAACCTGAAACAAACTCTGGATATGTGAATTCTTCAAAAGTACACTGTCCTGACTTCAGAAAAGGTTGTCTTAGTCTACCTTGGCTGATAGGTTGCTGTAATAACAAGACAACTGATCAGAAATCTTGGCTCCATCATTTTACAGCTATAAAAATTCCTTAGGACTCAGTTATATACTAATCCAGCAAACCAATTAAATTAGACAGACTTATCTATTATTTTTACTCTTTCAAAAGCTGAAACATAACCCAAACAGAGGGAAAAACTTTGAGATGGTTAATATACTTCCAAGGGGGTATCTGAAAGGGAGATTAAAAAGTTGTGCTAGTTTGAGCCTAGCTGGGATATTTTGGTGAGAAGAATTAGGTTATAGACTGTGCAAAGGAAACAATGGTGATGTCTACTTCACTCATAGGTTTGCTGAGATGTGTAAAAACAAGACTATAAACACAGATAAGAGAGTCTCTCTCTGCGATTTTTGGGCTGCACTTCTCTATCTAACCTGCCAGACTAATCCATCTGCTTCCTAACCCCCCTGCCTGACCCTAAAAACTGCCTTGAATGTAAGACAGAGTCTAGGGTAAGGTAGAGCAGCAGGAGGAAGGTGGGAGGGTGGTTGGAAGCCCCTCCTGGGGACTCTGGTTTCTGGGAGGAGTGTTGCGTTTCTGTATTACTTTTTTAACTTGTAGATTTCTGTATACAGCTGTATGTGTTGTAAATATCTGCTTGTATATTGTGCTGAGCTGCAAATACAGCTTCATTCATTTGATTTCCAGATTGACTGAGTCTAGTCTGGGTGATTGCTCCAAAGTGTTTGGGAGCGGGTAACACCCAAACCATCACAAAAGTAGAGACATAAATTACAGCAGTAAATGTTCAGATCACAGAAGGGAAGTAACAGAAGAAAAATTGTTTAGGTTAGGGAACATGTCCAGAGAAGGGTAACAAGGCTGGTGAAGGGTTTGGAACACAAACCCTATGAGAAGAGGCTGAGGGAGCTGGGGTTGTGTAGCCTGGAGAGGAGAAGACTCAGGGCAGACCTCATTGCTGTCTACAACTACCTGAAGGGAGGCTGTAGCCAGGTGGGGGTTGGTCTCTTCTCCCAGGCAACCAGCAATAGAACAAGGGGACACAGCCTCAAGCTGTGCCAGGCTAAGTATAGGCTGGATGTTAGGAGGAAGTTCTTGCCAGAGAGAGTGATTGGCATTGGAATGGGCTGCCCAGGGAGGTGGTGGAGTCATCGTGCCTGGAGGTATTCAAGAGAAGACTGGATGGGACACTTAATGCCATGGTCTAGTTGACTGGATAGGGCTGGGTGATAGGTTGGACTGGATGATCTTGGATATCTCTTCCCACATGGTTGATTCTATTCTATTGTATTGTTTCAGCTTAGCTGGTGAGTGGAAAGAAATAATCTTCATTTTTTTTATAAACTTAATTTCAGTTGTAGATGGTTTAAAACATTATGTGGGACATACTTTACAACACCCATTGTTTCCACAGTATCACAGTATCACCAAGGTTGGAAGAGGCCTCCTAGATCATCAAGGCCAACCCATTACCACAGAGCTCAAGGCTAGACCATGGCACCAAGTGCTACCTCCACGTTTTCTTCAGTTTGCTTGCTTGCAAATCTGAAAATACTTTTGCATCCTAACCTGTAAGGTTGTTTTTGTTTGATTTTAATGTTTCTATAACAAGTGAAACCTGTGAGCTTTTCAAAGTCAAGAGCCAATTTGAAGGAGAAAAAAAAAGGGGGGGGGAGGGCAAAAGGCTGTTTTTCTGTATTCTTGAACAACAGCTCTGAAAAAATGCAGCGAATGTATTTACAGTTCCTACAAGCAGAACTGGAAAATTCTGGCTAGATGTCTCATGCTGTAGGCATTTGTTCTCTTCCTGTATTTACTTAAGAGATTCAAGCAGCAAAACTCAGGCACAGGTTTGGGTTTCTGACAATTTTGTGCTGGTATGCTTAGAAGTGGGGTTATTTTTTCAATTGTTTACTAGCAGTTACTATTATTAGGAGAGTGCCTAGAGGTCAGTGAAAAGTGGAACCATTCTGTGCTACAAAAAAACCCTACAAAATAACAGATGACCTGTGTAGCAAAGTTCATTATGCATCCAATCAAAGTAGACATTACCAAGGGCCTTATTATACTGGCAAAATACCTAATCTTTGATTCCAGAATGGCTTTTAGTAATGAGACTAATTCTATTTTTGGCCATTACTCTTTGTCTTTGTTTAACTGCTGCCTCTAAAAAATTATATGGACTATTTTCACACTGGGTTTTACCATTTCTTCATCCATTTCTTCCACGCAACCAGCAACAGAACAAGGGGACACAGTCTCAAATAGTGCCAGGGGAGGTATAGGCTGGATCTTAGGAGGAAGTTCTTGCCAGAGAGAGTGATTGGCATTGCAATGGGCTGCCCAGGGATGTGCTGCAGTGGCTGTCCCTGGAGGTGTTTAAGAAATGCCTGCATGAGGCACTTAGTGCCATGATCTAGTTCATTGGACAGGGCTGGGTGCTAGGTTGGACTGAATGATCTTGGAGGTCTCCTCCAACCTGGTTGATTCTATGAAAGGAAGTAAATATTTATTTTTTTGTACAAATTTACCTTAGAGTTTTGTTCCTACATGAGATTTTTTTTCTTCAAAATTGTATTTGTCACTCATAAATGTGATGTTTCAGAGATACCTGCTAAACATAGAGCTTAGTTATGTGTGAGGGACACCAGGTGCAGCAGTTCACAAGGTTCTACTCTATGTGGCCTCTGCTACTTAATGTGCAAGTGGGCAGTGAGGAGGAGTAGGTTGGGACTACCCAGGGAGATGGTGGGTCACTGTCCCTGGGGGTGTTCAAGCAAGGACTGGATGAGGCACTTAGTGCTGTGGTCTAGTTGGTTGAACAGGGCTGGGTGATAGGTTGGACTGGATGAGCTTGGAGGTCTCTTCCAGCCTGGTTGATTTTGTGATGCTATGAGTGGCCATGACTTTTACCATACACCTTGACCTGTGAGATACTTTTGTTTTAATGACATTGTACAAATCATAATGATGAAAACCATGACATAAATGGAGCAGGTGATAGCTGTTGTACTTTTGGTTTTTGAGAAGCATTTCAGTTATTTTGTGCAGCTGGTCTTCATGGACTAACTCAATCTTAGCTATTACTGCAGGGATACTGTTGGAGAAAAGTGAAATCTTGATTTCAAGGTGGTATGGAGAGGTTACAATCACCATTTGAGTCAATAGGAACGATAAGGAGACACCAGACTGAGGCAGAGAGTGACTTCTTCAGATTTAGAGGAACTTGATGATAGAATACCACTTGTCAATACGGAGTTCTCATTCTAGAGTCTCAGAGTGCTAGACAGTTTCTTCTCAGGGATGAGGAGAGCTTTTACAGGTATTTTTGGCAATGAAAATAAGTGCAGAATTGGTCATGAAAGGATGGTAGCAAAACAAAAATGCATTAAAAAAAAAATCCAGGTTAGCTGTCTCCAAAACCTTTTTGTTAGTTTTCAAGACACAACTTAATTCATATATATGCAAAAGCTAGGAATGCATAGATTCCTACAAAGGTCACACCCTGTGATAGGCAATGGATGTAAGCTACCACACAGGAAGTTTCACCTCAACATGAGGAGAAACTTCTTCACTGTAAGAGTCATGGAGCACTGGAGTAGGCTCCCCAGAGACTTTGTGGAGTCTCCTTCTCTGGAGACATTCCGGTCTTGTCTGGATGCATTCCTGTGTGACCTGTGCTAGATTATGATCCTTCTCTGGCAGCGAGGTGGGACTTCATCTCTGGAAGTCCCTTCCTACCCCTAACATCCTGTGAATGCTGCAGGACATATTGCACGTCCATGTTTGGAACTGTTTCTCTAAAAAAGTGTTAATTTATGTTTTTTAGAGGCAAAGAAAGGTGCTACCTGTAATCCCACAGGTTTTTAATCCTGCAGGTAGTCTTCAGGAATATAATCATCAAAATTTTGCTGATGTTGACTCCTGCTAAGAAATCACAGGACAAAGAAGCTCAGAATTTGCTTAAGTTTTGCTACCGAAATACTTCTAGATGGAAGTGTGGATCTTGTGAAATGTAATCAGTTTGCCTTCTGGTGTTATGGCTGTTTGCAGCAGGATTATAGCTTTGCTACTGCTGTATCTGTTAAGGAACAGATAAAAAAAGCATCTGAATAAAATTTGAAGTAACACTTAACTTTTGGAGTAAAATCTGCTTTTAGTGGTTAAGTCAAATTTTTAGTAGTGGAGTAAATTTTATATTTAAATTGTGATTGTTTAAGAGACATTCAAATAATAAATCTTGCCTGCAAAGTGTTGTGAACACTACAGTATGATTCTAAAAATAATAAAGGGTTATCTGTTTCCTAGTCCACATATTCGTTAAATTTTAAAGTGCTCTAAATCTGAGCCTTCTCCAATGGGATGAGAGGGAGAAGGTGGAATCTTCCACTGAGTTTGAGTAAGGTAGTGTGGTAGTTTAGAGTTAATGCTCTAATAATCCTAAATTATAAACAAGAAATAGGAACTTTCTGGACGTTTTTGAACAGAAAGTCAATAAAATACAGGATTGACTATAGAGTAAAAATAATAGATAAGTCTATATAATTTAATTGGTTTGCTGGATTAGTACATAACTTCTTGCACAAAGTGTTCTTTGCTCTGCTGCTTCCTGCCTCCTCCTTTTCCCCACACTGGCTGATCTTGCATGGTTACACTAACCTTGGCTGAGTAGGTAACTGTGGGAGACATGGTTTTCTCTCTAGGGGAAGAAGGTGTCTCTTAGCCCCTTCTGAGTTTATGCAGGGGAGATCCTTTTCTTATTTCTAAACAGTAAATTAAAGTATATTTTGTATATATGCATTGTATTATATGCTTTTATATTTTAGTTTTGACCTAAAATATAGCTTTATCTTGCTTCCAAACTTTCTGAGCTAGTCTGGTGATGGCATTTTTTGGGGTAATTTTAACCCTACCAAGTCTAGTAAAGAAGATACTGGTAGAGCTGCTAGTTGGGTTAAGATTTGTTTGCTGTAAGCTGTGATAGCTGAATTTCAGGAATATCATAGGATATATAGGAGTAAGGGGAACAAAATACTTAAGGCATGTATTATATGAGTTTCCAATATAACTCTGAAAACACAAATGCTGATATTATCTATAAACAAAACAAAAATTGCTGTTCCAGAGGACAAGACTCCCAGTGTCCTAGGATGAAATGTTCAAAACCCTTCCACCACTTCAACAGTTCATATTTTATTTGATTGTAAATCCCTTTTAGAAAGTTTTTGTAAACCACTTTGATTTACATGTCTGCATAAAACATTTCAAAGTTTGCACTAATTACATTGTCTTGGAAGAAAAAAACCCAATATATCTGTCTTGAATTATTGAGGCTTTCATTAATGAGTTTGGCATTTCACAGAAAGAACAAACCTTGTCAGTGTGTTGTTATAATAACTGCTATCTGACTCAACCTACATATCCTGCTGTTAGTTCAGAAATCGATTTCTACATGTCAAATTCAGGATATTTCAGTTGAGCTCTTCATAAAGCCCTTTGGGAGGGGAAGGTGATTATTTTTGCTTTTCTCACCCCTGACAACAAGTTTAGGAGCTTTTATTCCCCAGAAGCGATGGGACCAAAACTAGATCCAAAGTCATGTCAAACCGTTCTTTCTTTATTTGGTCATCTTCTGAATTTGATCATCTTTCTCTGCATGTTTGTGTGTGTATATAAAGGAAATAAATCATAGATAGGTGGTTTAAAAGACGCTTCTTGTACTTTGTTATTCATACCTGAATTTGTAAATTACATAATGCTACTCCCACATTTTGAAGATGAATAAATTCTCACTGAAACTTGAAAAATCACCAAGTTAATGCATGAGGAACTCCTCCAGACATGGTTTTAGCTATCAGGAGAAATCAATGAAGTAGGTGCATGCCTTTATGCTATCTTCTTTTTGTTTGAGTATGTGGTTGGAGTGGGGTTTTTGTTTGTTTGCTTGGTTTGTAAAATTAAGCTGGAGAAAGGCCTGGAACACAAACCCTATGAGGAGAGGCTGAGGGAGCTGGGGTTGTTTAGCCTGGAGAAGAGGAGGCTCAGGGGTGACCTCATTGCTGTCTACAACTACCTGAAGGGAGGCTGTAGCCAGGTGGGGGTTGGTCTCTTCTGCCAGGCAACCAGCAATAGAACAAGAGGACACAGTCTCAAGTTGTTGCGGGGGAGGTCTAGGCTGGATGTTAGGAGGAAGAGAGAGTGATTGGCATTGGAATGACCTGCCCAGGGAGGTGGAGTCACCGTCCTTGGAGTGTTCAAGAATAGCCTGGATGAGGCACTTAGTGCTATGGTCTAGTTGACTGGATAGGGCTGGGTGCTAGGTTGGACTGGATGGTGTTGGAGGTCTCTTCCAACCTGCTTGATTCTATGAATCTGTTACTTTTGGCAGGATTTTTTTGATCATTTTTAAAGGGAGTTCTGATAAAGTGCGATTATGAAATATGTAATTGAAAGGTTTGGATTTTTCATTTAGGTTTTGGGGTTCGGTTTTGTTGTTTTTTATTGGGTTTGGGTTTTGCACCTTCAGTGCTTAATCCCAGCCTTATTCTGACATTTTTCTGTGGTACTGCTTTGGGCATGATTTCATCAGTGGCCCTTGCCTGAAATTCTTCACCCTGGTTGGATTTGAAGGTGGCTGTGTGCATTTACACACAGAGCAGTCTGCTGCTGCAAATTCTGTAGTGATGTGCCATTGCATTTGGTCCCTGGCTGTGCCAACCAAAAGAAGATGCAAACAACAATCATATCAGGCTTATTTCCCTTCCCATCCATTTTCTCCTTCTGTTTGTGCTGCTTTAACTGTGATTAGAGTCATTATTGGTTTTGAGATACCCACATCAGAAGTGGCACACCGCAGCGATCTCTTCCAAGTCTCTTTGTCCCTCTTCTGGAAAATCACCAAGATCTGGGAGATGAGAAGATAACATTTCATATATTGGACACTCAGGGTTGTGGAAATGAAGCTGCATTAATCATTCTCTCATTGCATTATGAATATTAAAGCATAATAAAATTGTTAGGATTTCACATTCTTCCTCTGCAAATCTGCACAGAACCATACTTCCACAGAACCACAGTATCACCAAGGTTGGAAGAGACCTCACAGATAATCAAGTCCAACCCTTTACCACAGAGCTCAAGGCTAGACCATGGCACCAAGTGCCACGTCCAA
>WAAF01012410.1:252679-318022 GCA_013400475.1 Tricholaema leucomelas | reverse complement strand
GCTCAAGCATCTCGATGTCCCTTCTAAACTGGGGGGCCCAGAACTGAACACAGTACTCAAGGTGTGGTCTAACCAGTGCAGAGTACAGGGGCAGAATGACCTCCCTGCTCCTGCTGACCACACCATTCCTGATGCAGGCCAGGATGCCATTGGCTCTCTTGGCCACCTGGGCACTGCATTCCTGTCCTTATAACAGGAGTGCAAGTTGTGTAGCTCTATAGAGCATTTTTCTTCTCCTGATTTCAATTTCAAACCAGACCCTTGTTGATAAGTGAAATTATTGTTCAGAAAAACCTCTGAAGGAGAATGCACACTTAATGTAAACCTTCCTTTCATAGAGGCTAGTCAGAGTGTTGGGAGCATGAAGGTGCCACGGGGGGAAAGAAATGTAGCCTTGAGCTGGGAGACAAATGATGTGTTAGCATCGATAAGGAGATAACTGTGTGTAGTGCTGTGTTCTCAACAGATAATGTGCTTTTCTGGCTGAGAAAGGGAAAGATGCAATTTAAGACTAAAGTAGGTAAATGCTCAGTTCTGGAGTCTGAAGACTCATCCCAAACAAAGGACTCCTTTCCTTGTGATGTACAGCAGAACAGCCACGGGCCAGCTATTTGCGTGATATGAACAGCAGCAGTAATAACATCTCACTTGTATTTTTAAATCAGAATAGATGGAGGTAGTCATCTCATTAGGGAAATAATCTGCACTTCCTTTCTGATGAGTTGCTGACATAATACCACTTCATGTGAAAAAAAAAGTACTGTTTTGCTGGGAGGTTGTATCAGTATTTGTAAGTATTGCTTTGGTTTAGTTTGTCAGTGATATCAGAAATAATGAAGAATTAGACATAATATTGATAAGTTATTTCTTTTTATTATGTCTTTTCTTGATAGATATTTATTTCAGACTGTGGTGGAGTTAAAAAAAAAAAAAATTAATTCCTCTCATTCAGATCTGGTAAGTAGAGGAAGAAACCTCTAAGTGCATTTGGTTTACCAGGCCTGTCATTAGCTTGCATTCTTTTCACGTGGATGACTCTAAGTGTGGGGAGACAGTAAGGTGCCAGAGGTATTGACCAATAGCAGTTACTACAAATACTGATCTTGACTACTATGTGTAATTATGAGGAGAAAGTTCTTCACTGAGAGAGTCATTGGACACTGGAATGGGCTGCCCGGGGAGGTGGTGGAGTCGCCGTCCCTGGGGCTGTTCAAGGCAAGGTTGGATGTGGCACTTGGTGCCATGGTCTAGCCNAACACCTCCAGGGATGGCGACTGCAGCACCTTCCTGGGCAGCCCATTCCAATGCCAGTCACTCTCTCTGGCAAGAACTTCCTCCTAACATTCAGCCTATACCTCCCTTGGCACAGCTTGAGACTGTGTCCCCTTGTTCTGTTGCTGGTGGTCAGGGAGAAGAGACCAACCCCCTCCTGGCTACAGCCTCCCTTCAGGTAGTTGTAGACAGCAATGAGGTCACCCCTGAGCCTCCTCTTCTGCAGGCTATACAGCTCTAGCTTCAAATTTTAATTACATATATTTAAAATATTATCTGTTACTACATATAATTACACATATAATATTTATGAATAATATAAAGCAATTATTGTTACTGTTATTATTATTCCTACTTTCACCTCTGCTTTCATTTCTGTAATCAAGCAAGTCCTTTTTCAGATGATATGTTGCTGGCATCCAATAGCCTGGGCATTGGCTGATAAATTTATAACAATTCTTACCCATTCATTCAAATAATTTAATAATCAGTGTGGCAGAATTATGCTGCCAGAGATTTTTATAGACCCATCAGTGTTTGTGGCTTTCTTCCTCTGTAGCGAACAAGGATGTCTTCAACTAGGTCACGTTGTTCAGGGTCTTTTCTATCCTGACCTTGAACATGCCTAAGGGTAAGGCATCTACCACTTCTGTGGGCAGCCTGTTTCAGTGTTTCACAGCTCTCACTGTAAAAGTGTTCTTCCTCGTATCTAGTCTGCATTTACTCATTTAGTTAAAAACCATTACCCCTTGTGCTATTTCTACAGGCTCTATCCAAATCAAGGTTAATAAACTGTCATTTATCAGTCCATTCTAGGACACAATAAATGGTATTTCTTGAATACCTGTTAAATATCATTTAGGAATGGACTCTTTACCTCAGTTAGAAAAATTTGTAGCTCTTAGATTTTATTTATTTTTGTTTTTTTCATTGTAAAGTCAAAATTACTGTAGGCCCTGTTCAGCTCCTGAGAACATTTAAGCAACCAAATTTTGCTCTACTCAGTGCTCCTGATAAACAAATCTGAAGTTTCTACATTGGAGTATGCACACTGGGAGTTGAACTGCAGAGAGAGCTGTAGTGTTACCTGACACAGTTATAGAAGTGAGTTTCCCAACCCCCCAACCAGAACCTGGCACTGAAGCAAATAAATATGCCTTCTTTAGCAAGGATAGTACAGGAAGGTGCAATATCTTTGTGTGAAAGTGACAGGAGAGAATTGCTTTCAAACGCTTGTCCCAACCAATAAATCTTACAGCAGCCAAACTTTCCTTGGGATGATGCCTCAGGCAAAGCATAAGTGGACCAAAAAAGGGACCAAAAAAAAAATCCCCCAAACACCTACATCTTAATGTTTTCATCATTCTCTGTATGTGTTGCTTCTTGGAGCCTTAAGGCTTTTAGTAAAGTCCTCCTAGTGACTGTTACACTAATCCCATAAGGCAAAAAGGAACTGTATCTTGTCATATCTCCCCGTTGACAGCAGACTTGGGAAAGATCAAGTATTCCAGCACTCACAGCAAATTACTCACTGTCAGTCCACAGTGTGCTTAAAAATTTAACAACTTTTGATATATTCACATGAGTACATTCAGTTGAGCAGTATTTTTCATGAAGTGATACATTGGGGGGAAAAAAATGAAGCCAGTTCATTAAAGACTGTTTTTTTTCATTATTTTTTGGGGTGGTTGGGTTTTTTTTGTTGTTGTTTTTTAGGGTTTTTTTTCTGCATTAGGTTTAACTTGGGTCATGTCCAATATCTTTATTGATCATCAGGACAAGGGGATTGAGTCAATCATCAGTAAGTTTGCAGATGACACCAAGCTGATTTAAAATAGAGCTTTATCTTGCTTCCAAACATTCTGAGCTAGTCTGGTGATAGCATTTTTGGGGTAATTTTAACCCTACCAAGTCTAGTAAAGAAGATACTGGTAGAGCTGCTAGTTGGGTTAAGATTTGTTTGCTGTAAGCTGTGATAGCTGAATTTCAGGAATATCATAGGATATATAGGAGTAAGGAGAACAAAATACTTAAGGCATATATTATATGAGTTTCTGAGATAACTCTGAAAACCCCAATACTGATATTATCTGTAAATAAAACAAAAACTACTGTTCTAGAGGACAAGAGCCAGTCACTAGTGGTGTTCCCCTGGGATCAGTGCTAGGCCCAGTCCTGTTCAATATCTTTATTGATGATTTGGATGAGGGGATTGAGTCCAGCATCATTAAGTTTGCGGATGACACCAAGCTAGGAGCAGGTGTTGATCTGTTGGAAGGTAGGAGAGCCCTGCAGAGGGACCTGGACAGGCTGGATGGGTGGGCAGAGGCCAATGGGATAAGATTGAACAAGGCCCAGTGCAGGGTTCTACACTTTGGCTGCAACAATCTCATGCAGCACTACAGGACAGAATAGCTGGAGAGCAGTCAGGAAGAAAAGGACCTGGGGGTACTGGTAGATAGTAGCTGATTATGAGCCAGCAGTGTGCCCAGGTGGCCAGGAGAGCCAATGGCGTCCTGGCCTGGATCAGGAACAGTGTGGCCAGTAGGACAAGGGAGGTTATTCTTCCCCTGTACTCAACACTGGTCGGGCCACACCTTGAGTACTGTGTCCAGTTCTGGGCTCCTCAATTCAAGACAGATGTTGAGGTGTGGGAAGTGTCCAGACAAGGGTGACAAAGCTGGTGAGGGATCTGGAACGCAGCCCTGTGAGGAGAGGCTGAGGGAGCTGGGGTTGTTTAGCCTGGAGAAGAGAAGGCTCAGGGCTGACCTTATTGCTGTCTACAACTACCTGAAGGGAGGTTGTAGCCAGGTGAGGATTGGTCTCTTCTCCCAGACAACCAAAACCAGAACAAGGGGACACAGTCTCAAGTTGTTGCGGGGAAGGTCTAGGCTGGATGTTAGGTGGAAGTTCTTCTTACAGTAATTTGCCATTGGAATGGGCTGCACAGGGAGGTGGTGGAGTCACCATCCCTGGAGGTGTTCAAGAAAAGCCTGGATGAGGCACTTAGTGCCATAGTCTAGTTGACTGGATAGGGCTGGGTGATAGTTTGGACTGGATGATCTTGGAAGTCTCTTCCAACCTAGTTAATTCTATGGTTCTTAGTCACTCTGGACTAATGGTTTTATTTTCTCACTCTGGTACGGTAAGCACACGTACATCTTAGTTAAAACACCTCCCTTCGGAAAAGACTGTGATCTGTGCAGATTTGAAGAGCACCTATTGCTTTGGTATTATTCTACATGACTCAAGGGCTGATCTGTAAATCTCTGTGCATGCCTTTTTTCCATTAATTTTTTTTGTCACATTTTCTGTCTGGAGTGGATGCTGGTTTAGGCTTATGGCCAAAACTGTTCTTGGATGTTGAGAGCTGACTTGTGTTTGTAACAGAAGTGCTGATATGACTGTTTCTTGGTGTTGTTCAAAAGACATTTTCTGATTGGTAGCATGGCTTCATTTTGCCAGTCAGAGCAGAAGCAGAGGAATGCTGCTTTTAGTCAAGTCTGTTGAATTGGGAAGTATCGACAGATGTGAGGACTGCTTCAGGACTATATTGATGGCAGCAACTGTAATTACTCCAACTGAGCATATATTAATGTCAGCCTGAAATTGCTATGAAGAAGCTTTCTGCCTGTACCAGACAAGTGACTTTGCTGGTCTTTTGTTGTTCCTGGTGACAGAAGAAATGAGCAGACTTTTCTGGGAAAGGGCAGATAATACTCATTGGTTAGAAACCAGTGTGCATTGTGGTATGGGAGTCACAGAATCACAGGATGTCAGGGGGTGCAAGTGACCTTGAAAGATCATCCATTCCAATGCCCCTACCAGAGCAGGATCACCTAGACCAGATCACACAGGAACATGTCGAGATGGGTTTTGAATATATCCGGAGAGGGGGGAGACTCCACAACCCACCATGGCAGCCTGTTCCAGTGGTGTCTTCCACATCTTTTCCCTAATTTAGCCTGAAATATGTTTTGGTAATAAGGAGAAGTAAAAAGAAAAGGAAAAAAATGGCATACTGTTTAAAACTCAGAATATAGAGCCACGGAAAAGTCATGAATTAGAGTTATGGAAAAAAACAACTTAATCTAAAAGTGAGGCCTCACTGTGTCTTGTCTTTTGAGTGAGTGAAGGAGCTGAGGCTGCTTAGTTAGAAGAAGAGGAGGCTAAGGGCCTTATCGCTCTTTACAGCTACCTGGAAGGACATTGTTGAAAGGCTGCTGCTGGTCTCCTTTGACAGGTAACTGGTGATAGAACAAGAGGGAATGGCCTCAAGTTGGGACTGGGAAGGTTTAGACTGGATGTTAAGCACATTTTTTTTCTTTTTCCTATAAGAATGATCAGGCATTGGAATAGGCTGCCCAGGTTGGTGGTTGAGTCACCATCCTTGGATATGTTTAAAAGATGCTCAGATGTGGTGGTTTAGGGGTGAACTTTGTAGAGTAGATGAATAGGTAGTGGTTACGCTTGATGATCCCAGTGGTGTTTTCCAACCTAAATGACTCTGTGATTCTGTGTCCACCTCAAGTATACAAATACAGTGGCAGTGATGTATTGATTACAGACCAAATCAGAGTATTCAGTATTTTTCAAAAGAGAGGGCTTTAAGGAGAGTGCATTTGCTGAGTATCTGTATGAGAAGAGGGTACTGACAACTTCCTAGGTTCTGCTGCTGGCGTTTTCAAACTGTATGCAGAGGCTTATCCATCATATGCATGGTGAGTCTTACTCTAGGCAGTCTGTGTGCTTTTCAGGAAACTATTTCATTTCTCTTTTTTGGACAATGTTTTGTGTCTTGGGCCAGATCTAGTAGCTCCAAAGTGACTAGAGGGATGTTGCGTTCAGCACCATCCACAAGTTACACTGCTCCTGTTGAGTGGGGGTTGATGCAGGTGTCTGTCACTTGTACAAGGACAAACTTTTTTGTTTATATTCACTGAAGTTATGATTTCCCATGAAATTTGCAATATATTTTTTCTGTTTCCTGTGTGATAATAAGGTCATTAAGTTCTGCATATAAAAGGATTGATAATTTAAATGCCCAGGCAGGTGGCTGAGGCCCTGTCTTCAGAGGTGTTAAGGCCAGGCTGGATGAGGCTCTGCCCAGCCTGATCTAGAGCAGGGTGTCCCTGCCTGTGGCAAGGGGTTTGGAACTAGATGATCTTTGTGGTCCCTGCCAACCCTGACTGATTCTATGATTCTAAATCAGTGCAAATCATGTAATGTAATACTATCTGCCTTGAATTTTGAATAGTGGGAAAAAAGAAAGAGATATTAAGTGCTCAGGGAATGTGTGTTCCCTCAACACTTTGCTTCCATATGCAACACATGGTTTAAGAATTCATCTTTTGTAATTGTTCTAAAAAAAAACTTTGAGCCTCGTTGTGTACTCTGTTGATATCATCAAAATCTCCTCTTTTGTACTAATACAATGCAAAATTGATTGCATACTGATATTATGCAAAGTAATGTTAAAAAACAAGCCTGGCAAGCAAAGCAACCCTTGGCAGCTGCCACCATGCTCACTGGTGCCATTCAGTGTCCCAGATATGCTGGAAGTTTGACAAGATGCAAGAGAGAGGCTTTAATTAGGCCACAGTTTTACCAATTCCACTAATCTGAGAGTTGTGCTTCAGTAACCCACACAATGTAGATTTTCCTTTTTCCTCTCTCATTCCCACCTATCTGGGAAACTCTCAAGACCATAGATGTGGCTCTAGACCACTACAGATCTGATAGTTAGAAGGATGATGCCACAGAATTCACCTACTCCTTCCTTTTTTGGGGGGAATTTTCTCTTTAAAGGCTCATGCTTTCTCCTAAATTTGCTTTCAACTCTGGCTTAGAAAGTTTGTAGCCAGATGGGGGTTGGTCTCTTCTCCCAGGCAACCAGCAACAGAACAAGGGGACACAGTCTCGAGGTGTGCCAAAGGAGGTCTAGGCTCCATGTTAGGAGGAAGTTCTTCCCAGAGAGAGTGATTGCCATTGGAATGGGCTGCCCAGGGAGGTGGTGGAGTTGCCATCCCTGGAAGTGTTCAAGAAATGGCTGGATGAGGCACTTTATGCCATGGTCTAGTTGATTGGATAGGGCTGGATGATAGTTCATACTGGATGATATTGGAGGTCTCTCCCAAGCTCGTTGATTCTATGGTTTTTGCTGAAGTGTCTTCTAAATTATGTTATATGGTCTTCTAGGATTTGTAGGGCAGCCCAAATAAATCATTGTGCCCTGACCACTCCGAGTGGTACAGTAGTAAAGTATTTGCAGTACTAGAAAATGAGAAATATATATGTCTTATGGGTGGGAAAATAGGAATAGCTGCACTGCAACTGGAGGAAGACTTGGAACAAGTGTGCAGAGGGAAGGCAGTGTTTCTTGCTTGCAAAGCTGAGATGCCTGCAGCTTGGCTGATGACCTCTGTTCTGCTGGTTGACTCTAGAATTTTATGAGGAGGTTTGGCACTTTTTTTAATCCTAAAAAACAGCATCCTTTCTTACTGTGTCCTGCCTTTGAATTTAATGTAGGATCAGAGTCTCAAATCAGGGCTTAGTATTGAGACCTATTGTGTTTAATATCTTTGTCAATGACCTCGTTTGCAGATGACACCAAGCTTGGCAGAAGTGTTGATCTGCTTGAGAGTAGGAAGGCTCTGCAAAGGGATCCTGACACAGTGGATCAATAAGCCAAGACCAGAGGAAGTTTGGGCAGGACACTAGGGGGAAAAAAAAAGTCTTCACTGAAAAGACTGGAATTGGCAGCCCAAGTGGTTGAGTCTATTAGGTTTGCAGGACAAGATTTTCTAGAGGAGGGGCTACAGGCTTCTATGGGAAGATGCTAGAAGCTGTCCTCATTTTAGGTGAATCCAATGCCCCCTTGACTCCAAAATGAACTCGTGTCTGGCCAAGGTCAAACCCATCAACAGTGAGGGTAACAGGGTAGCACCTCTGGGATAACACATAATATCAGCCAGGTAGGTTGGACTGGATGAGCTTGTAGGTCTCTTCCAATCACCCAGCCCTGTCCAATCAACGAGACCACATCCAAGTGTTTTTTGAATATCTCCAGGGATGGTGACTCCACCACCTCCCTGGGCCCAACAACAGGGTGAGGGGCAATGGGTGGAAGTTGAGGTATAGCAAGCTTCCTATAAACATGAGGAAGATTTTTTTTACACTGTGAGAGTGACAGAACACTGTAACAGGCTGCCCAGGGGGGTTGTGTATTCTCTGTCTGCAGAGATATTCAAAACCCATTTGGATGCATTCCTGTGTGATCTGGTCTAGGTGATCCTGCTCTGGTAGGGGGTTTGACTAGATTATCTTTTGAGGTTCCTTCCAGCCTCAAACTATCACTAAACTAGAATATAACTACAGTAACAGTAGAAATAATCAATAGAAAGTGTTTGAGAGCATGTGACCTCAAAATGTTTATCAAACACCTGTCCTTTAACCAGTTCCCTAATTAATTTTATGTGACAATCATTTGCATTCAGTTAATACAGATAGAAACATTCAGTACTTTGCTGGAGAGCTATATGGGGTGAGAGTGTTTGTGGGCTCAACAGCACCATCAGCTGCATACTGGCACATAGGGGCTGCAGAGAAGCACAGAATATGGGCTGTGTGCTAGGTCTAGGTTTTTCAGTCGTTCAGGCTTGTGTTTATATATTCCTGTTACATCTGTCATGTATCTTCGTGTACACAGCCTGTAGCTGTAGAAATAAGGAGCATATTAAGGTGCTTACATCAGTAATTATTTCAAGCCTAGTATTGCTGAACAGTCTCTTCTCCCAAAGATGTAAAGGTACAAGTGGAAGATTAAAGTTGTGTGGTTCAAGTCAAATTAAAATGAGCTGTAAGAGAACAAAATGCATGTTTTACATAATTAGCATCTTAAAACTTCATACCATTGTTCAGTTTCATGCTAACAGCACACACACTACTTGCTTAAGGGGAAAGATTAGCAATGATTCTTGAAGAGTTCAAGGTCACTAATTGTCCAAGTGTTCAATAGTGAAGCTCTGTTTCTGCTGTTTGATGCATGTTAAATATTTGGAGAATGAGTTAACTATACTTTTTTTCCCCTTGCTTAGAACCTAGTATTTTAAATTCACTGTCATTGAAACACATATGCTATGTGAGAACAAAATGTAGACTTGTGTTGGCTTATCTGTAGATGTAAGTGGAGGTTGCCATTTAAAATCCTCAACAGTTGCCACATTTGAGACATCATATGATCCATGTTTGTAGCAGTGTTCCAATGACTATCACACAGCAATACTCAGAATTTTTAGCACACTGTGCTCTGCTGTTAGAGATGCCCTCAGAGAAGTGTTTCTGTAACATCTTTAATCTTTTTTTCTGTCAATCTGTGTGCTGTAATATGAAATCCTGGGGTGACTGAGGGCATGCTTGCTTAATATTTTTGTAAGCATGTCTGTAATAAAACTTACCTACTATAAGGTGGGGTTGATATCACTTCAAAAGGTTGATCGTGAGTCCTGTTGCATCCTCAGATAGGTGTATTCTGAGAGTTTGGTTTAGGACAAATGCCTGAACTTAGGTGAAGTTCATACACTTCAGATTCAGATTAAAAAATAAAGGTGACTTTTGCACAAAAATAATTGGTTGAACTATGGTGCAGATGAGCAAAATATTTCAAACCTCTGAAAGTTTCATCTCCAGATGTCTAACTGGATGACTTCAAACATCCATATCTGAAGAGCTTCTCTGGCCAATGAGGCAGTCCTGTCTGGGTGACTGCATTTTTGAACCACTCTGTTGGGGCCTTAGGGCTTGTGGGCACTTCTGTGGAGATGATGGTTACGTTGATAACTTAGTTTCTAGAGGCATGACTTTGTGAACTTCGTTAATTCTCCTGTTTTTATGTACTCTACTATAGAATTTATTTATTGTTTACCCCATCTACATGTGCCATAATTGTCAGAAGTCATCCTTTAAACTATGGAGATATTATCATTAAAATCAAAGTACTGATGGCTCTAAGTCTATGGGAAAATGATTCTTTATGGGCAGCTTACTATTTTTAATCATAGGTCAGAAATCCTGTACCTAGTCAAAAGTAGTAGTTAATGAAGAATGATTAAGAGTAAGAAATAATTACTAATTCCTCTCTGTGTTGTCCAAACTTTCCAGTGCTCCAGCTGGAGATGTTTATTAACCTGAACATGCACAGTATATCGTTAAGGTATTTTCTTGCGTGATCAATTGAATCAGTCATTTAGTAAGGGAAGGATGAAGTACCTGGGAATAATGGGAGACAGAAGGGAAAAAAGGAAGAGAAATTGCCTTTCTTCAGCAGACATTAACAAAACAAAGGAACAATTTTTGCTAGGTAAAATAAGCATTCATTTTTGCATACCCGAGACGGTGCATAATGTAGAGCAGCATGTAGGACTGAAGGTCAAGGCCAAACTGCTTGCTTCAGTTTCTTCAGTGATCCATTATCTACTCCTGCTTAGTTGGAGTCACTAGTGCTTCCAAAGAGAAAAGCAAAAAGGAAAAAAGAAAGGCCAGCAAGGAGACATTTTACATTGTATCTTAGCTGTAATTGTAATGTGGAGGTGCCACCACCAAAATCAAACTTGAGCACATGGAATACAGCAGTGAGATAATTAAAAGGAATAGACATGCCTTTATCATAAGCTGTAGATGGAATAGGAGGAGAGATGGGCTTCCTTCACTCTCATGATGTTGTCAGCTACCTAGACTGGAGCTTGTTTGCCTACCAAGTTCAGTACTGTAAAAAGCAGAAGGCTATTTGAGTGTTTTTCCGTTTGTTGTTTTTCTGCTTTTTCTAGATTAGGGACAGTTCTGTCTAAGGAAAAAAGAAGTCTTTGTGTTGTTGTGCAGTCTGGGAATGCGATCTGTGAAGCTTCCTCTCTGAGGCGATTCATTCCATATGGGTGGGTTACTATAATTATAACTATGCAGATGCTGAATCAACTTACAATGAGCAGAAACTAAGGCTGTTATTTTCTCAGGGAAATGCAAAACACAAAACTCCTAGAGAGCGAAACCAACTAATAATCTGACCTATTTATATGGGACAAAATGGCTGATACTGGTTTCTCCTTGCACACACTGCATTTGTCTTGAGATAGGTTTTCTGTACAGTGAGTTCTGCTAGTTTGAAGCTAGCTAGAACGTTTGGGTGAGAACTAGATTACAGGTTGTGAAAGAGAAACAAGGGTGATGTCTACTTCACTCATAGACTTGCTGAGAAGTATAAGAGCAAGAATCCACACATAGATAAGGGAGGTGCTTCTCTGTACAGGCTGTGGGCTGCATTTTCTCTAACTAACCTGCTGTCTCTCTGATTAATCCACCTGCATCANGGGGTTGGAGCTGGATGATCCTTGAGGTCCCTTCCAACCTAAACCATTCTATGATTCTATATACTGTAAATATTTGCATGTATATTGTGCTAAGCTGTAAATATAAAAGCTTCATTCAGTTTCCAGAGCCAGGTGAGTCTAGTCTGGGTGATTTTACAAAGTGTGGGAGGGTGGGTAATATTCAAACCATCACATGAGAGAAAAGAGAAAAATACAAAACTGGTATATTACAGTTACCTTCTCCTCCATGCTCCCTGCCCCCACCCTCCCCAAAAAAAACCCAACCAAAACCAACCAAACAAAAAAACAAAAGCTAAGGAAAAAAAGGCTATTCCCCATAGATCTGATGTGAATGGGAATGATCCATGTAGCTAAACTACATTGTGTCTGCTGTGTGCTGTGTTGGAGGGCAGTAATACTGAATGATAAACCTCAGTGAATCCTTCTTCCAATGCTATACATATTTCTCTGGATATATTATATTTTTATACCTGAAGGGAGGCTGTAGCCAGGTGGGCATTGGTCTCTTCTCCCAGACAACCAGCAACAGAACAAGGGGACACAGTCTCAAATGGTGCTGGGGGTGGTCTAGGCTGGATGTTAGGAGGAAGTTCTTGACAGAGAGAGTGATTTGCCTTTGGAATGGGCTGCCCAGGGACATGGTAGAGTTGCCATCCTTGTAGGTGTTCAAGAAAAGCCTGGATGAGGCACTTAGTGCCATGGTCTAGTTGACTGACTAGGGCTGGGTGCTAGGTTGGACTGGATGATCTTGTAGGTCTCTTCCAACCTGGGTGATTCTATGATTCTGTAATTCCCTCTATATCTCTGCCCTCCCCCTTTTGGTTGTTTGTCCTTGTACTTCTTTTTGGATGTCCCCACTGACTTACTATTATTTGGTTTATTAACATAGTAAATTATTTTTTATTAATATTTTTCATCTCTACTCTTGCGCAGCTCAAAATTTACTGAACTAGAAATCAACCCTGTAGCTAGTCTTGGGGTACTTTAGGTCTTAGCTGCAACTGCAGACTACATTGAGCTATGAAATGAAACTTGTGTTTTGTGAAATACCATGTAAGTTCTTTTTCTCTACCTATGGTTTTAAAATCATAATGCACCTAGAAGTGTGAAGTGTTAAGCATACCCTTTTACGTACTTTGAATTTATGGCAACTTCAAAGTTAGTCCTCCTTTACTGTCTGGTTTGTTTCATTTCAGGTGACTTGAACTGTGAACAAAAAGGAGCTGACAGTATTTTCAGATAGGCACTTTATAGTTGTGCACTTTGCAACTATACGATAGGACTGTCTCTGTTGTCTTGAATGCAAAATTAGCTTGTTGATATGTGCTGCTACAGACAGAGGAACAGATGTAGTAATTCTCCTTTATTTACATGAAATTTCTAAAAAGGCATTTGCTGGCAGCAAGCTAGGAATAAATACAGTCTCAAATATAAACTGTGTCGTGCTATGTTAGCTCATTCAGGTGTCAGCTGTGCCATTTAGATGTGGGCAAGGGCAGGGAAGCGGATCCCTCCCAGCTGAGCTGGGAGCTCTCTCGTATTCGTCAGCCCCAGTGACGATGCCTATCAGCAGATTTTTGCCAGGGGACTCTGCCTGCCTCTCTGCACAGCGGACCCCAAACCCTGCCTCTATCAGTGGGTGCGTGGGGAGTCAAGAGAGATATGCCCTGCACTGCTGTGGGAGGCCTAGGGAAAGCAATCAGATGTCCCAATATTTTGATTTTTACTCTGTCAAATTAGAAGATTCTCCTACCTTTTTTTTATTTTTTCTTTTTATCTCCTCCACCCACTCCTTTACTTTCTGTGACTTAGAGCTCCCTTAAGATCATGTTTTCAGGCTCCTTTTTCACAGCCAAGAGGCTCAGAAACTTGACTGAGAGGAGAAGTTGTAGGGTAAAAAGAGAACGGCTGGGGTGGGGGAGGCTTGCAAGCTACAGATAAGTTCAGCCTATCTTACCTGAGTGAGGCAAGGCTTAAGGAAAGCCCTATAAAACCCTGTGAGTCTTCAGAGCTGGGAATATGAGATGTAGTGAATGATGCTGAACTGGCTACTGTGGCTAGGGAAAGCTCTTCCCGGGGGATTATGCCCATTCCCTTTCCTCTTGCCCCTTCTGCCATTGTGCAGACGGAAGAATGTATTATTCCGATGGCAGCCTTTGCTCTTCAGTACTTCGCTTAACTTACAGGCTTTAGTCAAGTAGTTGTGCTTGTTACATTGTTCCTTATTTTCCTTTCTCAGGTATTCAAACTTTTCAGTGCTGGGCTGGGGATGTTTATTCAGCTTATGAGCAGGCAGATGCATTGAAATGCTTTGACTCTGAACTGCAGGCAGAAGTGGTGGGAGGAGGCATAGTTAATTTAACTTGGAGGATGATTGATGTGTACATGTCAATTTCTATTAATATTCTTTTGAAATCACTGACACAAGCATGATTTCCCCCCCACACCCTGACAGAAAATATAAATAGACCACAAAACAATCATGTGCATTTAATTCACAATACTTAGGAGCACTTAGGCAAACTGTCATTTGAGAGTGTCCTCCACAGGCTGGCAGAAAGCAGCTTTAGGGTGCTCTTACCACTTTAAGAATATTAAGATGCTCTAACAGAGCTATCTGCTCGCTGCTAAAATGTATAAAGCACAAAAAGCAAAAGTCACCTACAGGTAGACCTAGATAAATTGCTTAAAAATGTACCGTTCCCTCATTAGACAGCCATTCATTCCATGAAAAGAGCTGAATGTATTTGTTGAGATGTAGGCATAAAAGCCATGTTTAAAATGAAACAGAGTTGGGAGCCTGAATGCACAGCAGTGTTATTCAGAAGTAGCTTTCGAGCAGAGAGTTTCAACAGGAAAGTGCTGTTTGGCTGGACACAAATCAGCAAACGTTTAGCTGAAGTGTGAATAATTCAAGCGTGCCTGAAGAACTGTGCTTTCTGAAGAGACGGAACACAAGAATAAGGAAAATCTTCAAACATTTGCATCAGCCGTAGAGGACAATGCCAGCAGCAGGATTTGAAACAGATTTGCCGATGTGCTCTCTTTAGGCAAGGAGAATGCTCATTAAATGCAAGATTCTTCTGTGGCTCGTGTGCTTGCACGGAGGTAGAGGTTTGCAAGGCTGACGTATCAGATAAAGTCAGAGTGGTTACCACACTGATGGTGTAGCAGCTGCATAGTAAATGATGGAGAGAATCATGTTAGGCATGCCCACCTAACCTAACTTGAATCATGCGAAAGGGGAGCTGCTGGAATTCAAATAGACTTTCTGGTTCCCAGCAGTCGGCAGTAATAGAATGCTTTCAGGAAGATGACAGATGCAGGGGAAAGATGCTGTTTTGCACTATCTTGATTTGTTACGGCAGCCAACTTATTGGCATGATGGAGTGACAAGAAAAGCAGCTGGCATGGAAGGTAGGATTATCAAAGCTATTGCATCATTATGAATGTAATTAGAAACTGACCATGACAAAGCATATGCTTGAATGAGCTGCCGCTGATGGCAGAGGATTTGTTGCTGAGGTCTTGAAACTCTGAAAACAACATTCCTCGTGCAAAATGGATTTTGCAGTTTCATTTGTGCTTCTGTTACCCTTTTTTTTTTTTTTCCCTGCTTGCTTCCAAGCTCGGGGAATCGCTTACTTGAAAGAGTCTGTTGTGTTACGATAAGACTAAAGAATAAAGTATTTTCTAAGTCTGTGAAGCCTCAGGTAGATAGAAAGAAATGTGAGACAAGACAAGGAAAGACTCTCTCTGATTCACTAGCAAGCTCTGATGGATGTATTGACATATTCAGGAATCCCGAGGAAATCTAGATGCATGTACTAAATGTTTTGGTATAATGAAAAGCTACTATTAGAGGTCTTTGCTTTGCAGTTAGTTTTTCTGGGAGGTTTTATTCCCCATCAGTTTTTAGTTCTTGGCATTTATTTGGTTGTTCAGTATTATATAAAGAAAATTCATCAATATCTCCTGCAGGGTTTCTTAACAACTCCAGCATCTGTTTCAGCTATTGAACTGTATTCACGTTTTGCCAACTTGATGCCTACCCAGCTGGTCTATCATTTCTCGCTTGATTACAGCTCCTAATTTCTCTGTATCAGCTTGTTTCAGATAGGATTTTGAAAGCTGTTAATGAGAAATGACAGTAACTGCAAAATTACTGAGAACTGCAGTGTTCTCTTATTTTTGAAACATCAGAGAGCATTTTAATGTGCATTTTATTAAATTCATACTCTGTGTTGCAGTGAGGTTTTCATACCATCGTCGAATTTCTCTGTGAAGACTTTAAACTGGATGAGTCACAAGCATAACTTTCAAATGCCTATTCTGAGAAACTTTGAGGAAATTTAAAGGTGTTTGCTTTGTTGTGTGTATTGCCTTAATATCCCTTCCTCTTTTCCTGCCTCCTCCACAACACGTCTAGTCCCTCTCCGTTACAGTGAGCAGTCAATAAGTGTACACTGTACATATTGAAATGTATTTTATCACCACTAGGGTGAAACTGCTAAGCAACTCCAAACAGGTGATTTGAACAGGTTTAAAACAGGCATCAGCTCTATCAGTGTGGGTCATGCTCCATCTAAGAAGTAAGTGTTTTTTATATGTAAGGCAGGACCTCTTTTTCCTTCCTCCTCAGAGGTCCAAAACCCATTCAAACATTGCTCGATAGCTCAGAGGATGTGATTATATTAAATTATTTGGATTGTTTTTCCTTGAAAAGTGCTTTCATACATCTATCATTTTTTTCCAAGGTGATGATCAGGAGATCACTTCATACTGGATGTTCACTTTTTTAACTTGTTTAAAATTACTTTGCTGGCTGTACTCTATGTAGCTTTGTCAAAAGGGTATCAGGCTATTAAACACTAAATGCTGCTGGCTAAACCTTAACAGCTTTAGGAAAATAGATGTTTCTAGATACATGGCAGTGAAATGGCATTTAGAAACTTGGAAGGTAAAGACTGGTAAAGGTAAAACTGACGAAGTGTTTAGTTTAAGCTTTTCCCTGTTTTGATCACTTCTGAGGGGCATTTTAAATCATTTTGTAACTGCTAAGTAAAGAGATGCGCTTCCCTATAAAGAAGATAACTGGGGGGGTTGTGTAGCCAAAAATACTTCTGGAGTCTTTATGACTGCTAAAAAAAAGTTACTCTATTTCAAACAAGTGGTATTAAATGCAGCAATACTTTGTCCTTGCTGATGACAGTGAAATAACAGGCAGAATAACCCATATAACCAGCTTAAGTGCCGTTCACCTTTCCAGGGCAGCAGTAAAACTGGTTTATATTGCATGTATTTTATTTATACTCCCGAAGTTGTCAGTCACTCCTTGTCTCAAGAGTACTGGCTGACCGTCAACATGCAGTAGTTACTTATGGTCTTTGTGACGCCAGTAATCGTAGCTGCGTGCTGTCTCTGGCCATCATCCAGCTGACAAGCGATGTTATAGTTGGCTTCTCTTTTAGCTGTAGTTTTTGGTTTCAGCTTTTTGCTTGGCTGATGAATTAAAATGACACTAGGTGGAGCTAGCTGATGATCATAAATTGAGCTACAGTTGCACAGGCCTGCCTAATGAGCAAGCCCCTCTGTATAGTAATTCTTACTGAAAATAACAGTTTAAAATGTTAAGTATTGAGTTGGATCCTAGCCATGAAATTCTAGGTCTGATGGAGTAAGAGGAAACAATTTCTCCACTTTTCCTTTCCTTTTGTTGTTTTACAAGCTAGCACTCAAAGATGAAAAATAATACTAAGGGAAAAGCATCTATATTGAACGAAGAGGGCCAGGAAGCAAAAGAACGGAAATAGAAAAGGAAAAGAGGAGAGAAGCAGCAATAAGAGCCAGCAGATGTTTCCACTGTAGATACATGCAGATAGCTGATTGTGTATCTGTCTCTTCAGCCTGATAAGTGTAGACTTTTTCTCCCGTCCTTCCATATAAATCCTCTTTTCATTCTGTCTTCCTGAATTAATGCATAGAGCTGGTATCTTTCACTTTCTGTTTAGATGTGAGGTCGATGTTTTCAAGTCTGTTCTTGGAAGTGTTATCTAAAAATTGTGTAAGGGCACGAGAAGTTGTCAGTCTCATGTTGGCCAGCCACAATTAATAAAACCTTCAAGGGTTATTTATTTACTGAGGTAGAAGCTGGTTGTATGTGCTACTTCGCATGATTCTAGTTATTAATCCCAGTCAAGGATATGAAATCTGTAATTCTAGGCAGTGTGACAAGACAAGAAAAAAAGCCACTCACTCCTACACAGATTTACAGATATGTACTACAGATAGGGTACGTGTATTAATCTAACAAAGGAGAGAAACCAGGATATATGCTGATACTTAGGAGCATGAACTGAAGAGAAAGGAACAGGAAATAAATAACAAATGTGAGATGAGTACAGGAAAGGAGGCAGGCAAAAATAAAGATTAAGGATATGAGCTGGATCACCCTGGCAGAGCTATGATAATTCCCATCAACATCTATTGAGTGAAGCACTTGGAAGTTCTATCAATGTCTTGTTCCCACTGCAGTGAAATGAAATTGGGGTAGGGGGATGCTCAAGTCAGCAAGGAAAACTCGCCTGGGAGGGAAGTATTTTTGAGAGTCCAGGAGTTGTAAAGTTTAAAGGACTGGAAATTGATCTTTTTTGAACTTTGTCAATAGCCCCCTGAAATTTTAGTAGTGGATGGTAATCATGTTGCAAAAAGATACATAAAGGAAGGCACAGGTGGGAGTCAAGCTTGTCCAGGGGATATTACTGAGCACCTTGTTATGCACTGCCAAAATGCTTTCTACAAAGAAATATTAAAACTAACCCAATTCTAAAAGAAGGGGGGGAAATGGCCTTTAAGAGCTGGAATTCAAGCTCTGTGTTGTATTTATTTTTCACTATGTAACAGGCTTTAAATTGCTCACAATCTGAGGAGGTTGTATTTAATAATAAATGCCAGAGGATATCCTTTCTCCACATGCCAGATTAGGGTTCTTTTTTGTTTTCCACAGATGATTAAACCAACCTGTCCTTGAAATCATATATTTTTAATCTCCATAGGAAATGCTGAGATTTCCAGAAGCTGCTGGTTGTTGCTAAGCACCGTGTTAACTTTCTGCATGATGCTGGAAAGAGTGAAGGGCAGGGGAAAGACTCATCTATCTGAACAGTTGCTGGACTTTGATCATTAAAGACAGTCAGAGAAAAGTGTGAGGAATTTCTGAAGGCTGATATTTCCTTGCTTCCTCTTCTTATTCTGGTGAAATCAGACCAGAGGATTTCTGTACTTGAATAGGAAATAATAAGAAAGCCTTCAGCTTGCTGCTTGGCTGCATGTCATAGTGGGTATATATAGCTCATCTCCTCCTTAAACTACAAGTTACAAGCAGACTTGCATCATCTCTCCTCTGTGCCACTAGCTCCAAAAGATCTAAGTGATTGGCTGCAAAGCTGTGGTTATGAATTTAGTTGAGAAATCCTTTCAGATATGTTTTGGACATGATAGACCAAGTGATTCAGGCATGAAAGTGGCAGCACTGCAATCAAGAGGTGGAAGATGGGAAATCAGGGATTTACAAGAAATGGGAGAAGCATTGAGCAATAATAATTTTGCTTGTATTTTTTTTTCCCAATTTTTATGATCTGAGCATCTCTGCATCAGAATAAGGATGTCAAGTGCACCTGTTTACAAAAATCAGGAACCTCCATCTGTGCTGCAGTTTCTTTACTTACTGCTATCTTTAGGATAGAACTTAGCCATTGAAAAAAGGGAAAACAGAAGAGTAAATCATGATTAGGCACACAGTGGTTTTCATTAATATCCTAGAGTTACCCAGCTTAGTGTTTCACACTGCAACACTGTTCTTTACAAGATGTTTCTTTCATTTACATATCCCTGAAGATACTGCACATAGTGCAACCAGTACTCTGGTTTACTTGGTGATACAGAAATTCAAGATGCTGAAATGATCAAACAGGTAATTCTGATTTTGAACAGTGATGGCAAGGGCTTTCTTTTTGCCTTTTTTTCCCCACTCCCTTCCACTCTCTTACTTTCTTTCCCTCCTGCCCATGACTTGCCACAATTGGGGAAAATGTAGTTCAGAAAAAGTTAAAGCAAAATTTGAACAGAGCCTAAGACACTTGAAACTTAAATTTTCTTAGCTATATTTAGTTTCACCCTTGCTGCCTTCTGTATCTTTTTGATGCTTAGTAGTAAAGAGAATGGAGAATTTCTTTCATGGGGTCAACATCTATTAGCATTCACTTCTGATCACTCGTATTGATCTGCTTCCCCCATCTGAAAAGACACACTAAATAAAACCACCACATGCTGTTTTCTCTAGGCTTGCTGTTTCTGTGAGCAGATGGTTATTTTGATACAGCTATTATGCAGGTGGTATATGCTTAGGCAAATATGTTGGGAAAGGTTCACCATTTTGTCTTGAAAAAGACATAATCCACCACACCTGTTTTTATATTTGCACAGTGTGCTTATGTCTAAGACATCTTTATTTCCTCTTATTACAGAATACCATTTCTAATGCTATTACTAATGGAAACTCCTCTGCAATTTCATAGTAATAATTCCAAATGGTATTTAATACATTTTACCCCTAGGTCCAAATGTCACTCTTCCAAAGGGCAAATTGGATTATTCACCTATTTATTCAAATGAAGGGTTTTGTCACAGACCAGACCCTTCCTTTCTCCTTGCAATCCCAGGCTGCTTTTCATTCACTGTTGATCCAGTGTGAGATGAGGATTGCAAACACTGAAAAAATGCAACCTGTTGCCTTCAGCAGTGGTTGCAGATCCTCGGCTGTGGGTGATTGTTTTGGGTTGCCTGAGATGGAGTTAGTTCTCTCCAAATCATCTTTCATAGCGCTGTGTTTTGTAGCAGTAGCTAGAACGGTGTTGATAACCACATCAATGTTCTGGCTACTGTTGAGCAGTGCTTACACAGTACCAAGGCTGTGCTCTTGCAGCATTCTCTCAGCCTACTGCTGAAGGCAAGATGTTGGTAGGGTACATAGCCAGGCTAGCTGACCAAAGGGGTATTCCACGTCATATGACATCAGATTAGATATAAAAGCTAAGAGAAAGAAGAAACTTTGGGGGAGGCATTTGTTGACAGCTTGTCTCTTCTGGAACAACCACTATGTGTATTGAAGCCCTCTTCCTGGGAGGTGGCTGGACATTGTCTGCTAATAGGAAGTAGAGATTAGTATTTTTGTTTCCCTTTGCTTTCATGTGTGGCCTTTGCTTTTCCTTTACTGAGCTGTTCCTATCTGGACCCCATGGGCCTCATGTTGTACTTCCCCTCTCCGGTGACCATCTGTGAGGAAGAGTGATAGAGTGGCTTTGGTATGACTGGCCTCCAGCCAGGGCTAAACCACCACACTGAATCAGGTTTTGAAAGCAAAAGCATTAAATAACTTCATGTAGATGGAAAATGCTACACCTATATTTGTTCAGAGCTATGATGAGATGAGGTCTTATAAGATGGATGCTCTAGAGAAATACTTTTGGTACCTCTGAAATGTGCCAGAAGTGCCTGAAGATCGAAGTTGATTAAGAATTTTAGGATGTCTATGGTTTTATTTATGTTGTGACTCTCAGACTGCCAGTAAAAGTGCCAATTTCTTAGTGGTCTTGATTCAGACTACTGAAAAACACAAAGGATTTTTATGTTATGAATGAATCTGGTACTTATCAAACCATTTCAAGAACAGTGTTGCAGGTTTGCCAGCCCAGTTGATGCTGTAATTAAATGTTTTTATGCATATATCTCTTCAGAAGCCGAGAACAAACAGCATGTCACAGATGTTGGTAAATCCCAGTAATTCATTTATTCCCAGGTTTGTTACATTTCAAAACTTCAGAATTAACAAGGGTTAGGTAAGTGATCAGTTATGATGTAACCCAAACCAAGATTAAAAAAATTCTAAGGCAGTTACAATTATGAAGAGGAGCTCAGGGTACCAATTTAAGGTTGTAACTAAGAGTCAGACATTCAAAATGTTGCCATAACTTGGCACCATATGCAAACCAAAACCAGCAGTATCATAGAATCACAGAATTCACCAGATGGGAAAAGACCTCTAGGACCCTAGAATCCAACCTAGCACCTAACTCTTCTAATTAACTAAACCATGGCACTAAGTGCCTCATCCAGTTTTCTTGCAAACACCTTTAGGGATGGTAACTCCACCACCTCCCTGGGCAGCCCATTCTAATGCCAGCCACTCTTTCTGTGAAGAACTTTTTCCTAATGTCCAGCCTAAACCTGCCCTGGCACAGCTTGAGACTGCATCCTCTTTCTGTCACTGGGTGCCTGGGAGAAGAGACTAACCCAATCTGGCTACAACTTCTCTTTCAGGTAGTTGTAGAGAGCAATGAGGTCTCCCTTGAGCCTCCTCTTCTCCACGCTGAACTGCAGCTCCCTCAGGCACTCCTCACAGGGCCATGCTCCAGCCCCCGCACCAGCCTTGGTGTCCTTCTCTGGACACATTCAAGTACCTCAACATCTTTCTTAAATTGAGGAGCCCAGAACCAGTGGCCTAACTAGTGCTGAGTACAGGGACAGAATGCCTTTCCTGGTCCTGCTGGCCACACTATTCCTAATACAGGCCAGGATGCCATTGGCTGCCTTGGCCACCTGGGCACACTGCTGGCCAATGTTCAGTCAGCTGTCAACCAGTATCACCAGATCATCATCATCTGCCCTCAGAATACAGAAGGTTAAGTATGGTTTGCTTCCTTCAGAGAAGCTATAGTTTAATTTCTGTTAGGTTGTTTTATCATGTTAAAAACCCCTTGAGTAGTGATATCTCATTTGTCATAGTACCCAAACCTGCACTGTTCTTACAGACACTGTTTGTTGTAGTATATGGGCTTACATCTGACTTCTAATTGTTAGCTTTAGCTAACACTTGTTAGTGTAGATATTAAACAACCTGGAATTGTAGAGAAATTATGTGTTACTGAGGAGTATCAATTAAGTTTATTTCTATGGTAACAAGCAAATAAATATTGCAGAAGTCTTCAGTGAAAGTGGTGCTTAGTATGGGATTCTTCATGACCTGGCTCACCTGTTGAGTAAACAGCAACCCAAGCAGCTCTGCCAGGCTACCTGTATCACATAGTTACTGTTTCCTAATCTGCTTACACCTATGGAGCAGGACACTTGCTACTTGATTATTACTAAATGGGAATTTTATTCATGTGACAGAAATGTGACACGTGACAGAGCACAGAGAAAAGTGACTGAATGATACATGATTAATGCTGTGCATCCTCAAAACCAGACACAGAATGATGGCTGCAAACCCTGGCCAGCTGTGAAGCTGTAACAAAGCCTAAACTAAAACGGGATTGCATTTTGTGGCCTTCTTGTTACTTAAGCACAACCCGAGGGTTTTCCACTGAATAAAAATAGTACTGTGCAGAGATGTGCCACCCCTTGATGATTCTGAGGTGCCATGGAAACACAGAGGTACCCATGTTGTTGCAGTTTTTGTATGAGCCAGAGATAGGTACATCTTTGGGAATCCTTCACAGCCTGTATTTCAGTCAAAACACTGAAACTGAAAAAAAGAGGAAGGAAAAAAAAACCCTATCTGAAAGCAAATACAAACTAGTGTATTAGATGAGACATTATAATTTAGAGGGCTACCTTATTCATCTGCTGCTTCCTACAACATGTTAGCACCTGCTGTGTCAGGACTTACTGGTGTTTGGTTTTTTTTTCCTTAGTGAACAACCATCTGGAAACACTTGTGTGCATTATAACTCAGGAGAGAACCCCCCCAGTATTTGGGTGGTATTGTAGCGTGGTTTTCTGGTTTAACACCTTGCCCCAGGTTTTGTAGAACTACAGCAAATGCAATAAAACTATTGAGGAGAGGTGCATCAGTGCTGAAATCATCCGTTTCATTTGGTTTCTCTGGGATTTTATTTGGTGCCAGCATTCTCAAGTGAGTTTTAAAAGAAAAAGTAAACTAATGTTTATACTGCTGGATAAATCTGCATTGGCAAGACTGGAAAAGTCTCAGTGTAGGTGTGGGACTTGCAAGCATTAGTCTCATCCATGTAAGTGCTCCCCTGGAGATGCAGGGCAAGAACATCAGAAAGCAGTTTTAGCCATTCTGATGCCTAAAAAGTGACTGTTCTGTATTGGGTATAATTGGAAAGGGATTTTGGGAGTGAGGGGAAAGTGGGAAAGAGGCTGCAGGGTGGTCCTGTACACAGTGATGGTTAGGCCACACCTTGAGTACTGTGTCCAGTTCTGGGCCCCTCAATTTAAGAAAGATGTTGAGGTGCTTGAATGTGTCTAGAGAAGGGCACCAAGGCTTGATGAGGGGGCTGGAGCAAAGGGAGGTGTTTAGCCTGGAGAAAAGGAGACTCAGGAGAGACCTTTGAGGTTGTAGGTGGGGGTTGGTCTTTTCTCTCAGGCACCCAGTGACAGAAGAAGAGGACACAGTCTCAAACTGTGCCAGGGCAGGTTTAGGCTGGATGTTAGGAAGAAGTTCTTAGTGGAAAGAGGGTTGGCATTGGAATGGGCTGCCCAGGGAGATGGAGTGGCCATCCCTGGAGGTGTTTGTAAGGAGACTGGATGAGGCACTTAGGGCTGTGGTTTAGTTAATTAGAAGAGTTTGATGCTAGATTGGACTCGATGATCTTAGAGGTCTTTTCCAGCCTGGTTAATTCTGTGATTCTGTGGCCTCCATGAGAAGCAGCTAGAGGCTGCCCTGTGTCAGATGCAATTTTTTTCTGCTAGCACCAGTAGACTCACTGGAGTACACTGCTGAGACCCTCAGCCAAAGTGCCAGCACCTCTGGGACAGTCTGTACAAGAAAGGGTAGAGCTCTGCATGTAGTGGAAGGAAGAAAGTGTGAAGTGGATGGGGGGCACTAAGGTCAGAGGAGGAATGGAGGAACAGGGGATCCTCTGCAGTCTCTGGAGAAGACCTTGCTAGAGCCTATGTCCACATAACCCACACAGAACTCCATGTCAGGGCAATTGGATGTTTCCTCAAGAAACCATGGCCTGTAGTGAGCCCACAACAAGTAATACAACCTGTGCAGTACAACTTGAGAGAGGACCTACGCTGCAACGGGGGAAAAGAGTGAAGAGGAAGGAGCAGATGAGAAAAACTTATGAAATTACTTGTAGACCCCATTCCCCATCCCCTTGAGCTGCTTGGGGTTGGGCTGGTGGGAAAGGAATTAGGAATGAAAGAGTGCAGTGGTGTCTAGGGAAAACGGGTTATAAGTGGCAGATGTTAGTTCCATCTTTCTGTCTTTGTTTCTCTCACCATTCGAGTCTAGAGGGTGAGAGAGCACCTGAGTGGATGTCTGGCTTCTGGCGTGGTCAACTCACCACAATGAGGTTACACAGGATCATTCCAAATGAACTTTCTGAATTATCAGGGGGTAATGACTCAAGTATGGTAATTTTTAGGGATAGCAGATACTAGAATGACTGGGTGTGGACTACATCTGATACTTGGTAAAAAACAGAAAGGTTGTAAAGTGAAACCTCTCTCCGTTTAAAGCAATGAGTCACTCCAGAACTACTTACCCTGGAGTTGCCCTAAAAAGATCAAAATGCATCATGAAAAGGGCATTACTACTGGTTTAAAGCCTCTGTAGTTGTGTGAACCTGATCTAAGATGAGAACCAGGAGAATTTACATTTGGGCAGCATCATAGGTTGCCTTCTCTTTGCTTATGTTTTTGTATACCAGAAAGAAGTGGCATGCGTGGGATTTTTCCATTGCCTGTACTCTTAACATATGACTGAAACTTGAGCCTTAACCAGTTCCAAGTATGTCTTCTTGCTTTTAACTACTTAAAAGTGAAGGAGATTTGGTGCAAGAGCTGGTCACAGCCTCTGATTGTGACAGGTTGTCCATTTGAAAGGTTTTAAAGAAGAATGGGAAAAAAACAATATTGAGAAGTTATGCTACAAAAATGGTCACTGAAAACTTAGTGTGTTCCTAGTGGAGTTTGAAAACCATAAGAAGCTATTACAGCATTTGAGACATTTCATTACTCTGAGATAATTAGTCGAGAGAAAATACATTGTGGCTTCTGGTTGAGGTTTTAAGAAATGCTTTATTGGGCTGGTAGTAGACAGAGAACCAGCAAGCTGTCAGTTGCAGGATGTTAAAAGCTCTGTGCCTTAACAGATTGAATTCTAGTAGCTGTGTTCCTTTTCCATCAGTGCTAATATGATCCAGATTTGAAACAGTCCAGCTGCTCAGTAAAAGTATTATCTGTAAAATGAAGGTTGTAAGCATTAAAAGTGAATGAGGGTGGGATAGGGTCTGTTGGGAAGTTCATTATGTGCAGGAGCCAAGCTGGAGCCCTGTGCGAGTGACAACTCATGACAAACTTGTTTCAGAAAGATTTATTTTGAGAGATAATTAAAAGGTCAAAAGATACAATGTGCAGGGAGCATTACCTTGGGACCATTTTATATTATTCAGCACTGATTTCAGGCCTGTGACTTGGAATTTAAAAGCTTGGTTTTCCACTGTCAGCTCTCTCAGCTTCAGGCATTGACTCGCAATATGAGGCTACTAAACAGCTGGATTTCACTGGGGAAAAAGAAAAACCAAGGGAAAAGCCTTGTTTTAAACATTAGACCTTAAAAAGGAAGCCTAACATCACAATGGAAATGTAAAGGCTTTGGAAATGTAAAAAGCCATGATTCCATTTTAGGGGCAAGACAGTATCTGTTATTTATTTGTCCATCTTTGGATTGTACAGGAGGACAGTTGTGGGTTTGGTACATTTCTTCCCAGGCTTCAAGCTTAATTATGTGTAAGTTACAGATCAGGCTTGCACATCAAGGAGTGTGTCATGATTCAGTGGAGACGTGCATGGAAATCTGTCTTTCCTCTGATTTCTGTCCTGCCTTCAGAGAAATTAAGCTGGGGAGGTCAGCTAACTGGTTAGAGAAGGCCAGCTTCATATCTTCATTGGTGACTGCTGGAGGCCAGTCAAAGTTTATTTATGGAAGCCTGGCAGTACTCTCTGTCCTTGTAACCCAAAAAATTAAATTACCCCACCCCATTACTGGAATAAAATGTTAATCTTCACTGCAGATGCATTTTCAGACAAGATCTGTGATACTTCTTTGCACACCCTGGCATGATGCTTAGCATCTGTAAGTCATTTGTCTTGCTGATTATGCTTGCATGTAGACTGGAACAGTCCAATTCCTTGTAGTAAGTAATGAGCTCCATTGCTCAAGAACAACATAAGAGATATGCAGAAAGTTATTATGGAACTTGAAAATTCAGTAAGGGGAAGTTCCTCTACACATGAAATAGGATTAACTTCATTAATCACATGCCTCCATTAGTGTAGTATCCCAAATTCTTACTTGCTTGTTATGTTTTCTGGGTTTTTTGATTGATTGGTTGGTTTGGGTTTTTTAATATATTTTACATCTTATCATATTGCAATATTGAACAATTTCATTGTTAATATTAGTACTACCACTATGTCAAGGGCTGAGTAAGGCTTTAAATGCCCTAACAAAGTCAGAACAGGTCTGAAGCAGTGAGAGATTCCTATTCCAAGCAGGAGAAGTAAAGGATGGAGTAGAACACACCTAAAATTAAACTGGTTTCACTGTGTTTTCTAATCTTTGCTAGAATAATAACTCCTGAATCCTATGAGAACAGGCTGAGAGAGTTGGGGCTGTTCAGTCTGGAGAAGAGAAAGCTCTGAGGAGACCTTATTGTGGCCTTCTACTATCCAAAGGGGGCCTGCAGATATGCTGGTGAGGGACTTCTTAGCATGTCAGGTATTGATAGGACTAGGGGGAGTGGATCCAAGCTAGAGGAGGACAGATTTAGATGAGATGTTAGGAAGAAGTTCCTCATCATGAGGGTGGTGAGATACTGGAGCAGGTTACCCAGGGAGGTGGTGGAAGCCCCATCCTTGGAAGCTATTAAGGTCAGGCTGGATGTGGCTCTGGGCAACCTGATCTAGTAGGATATGTTCCTGCCCATGGCAGGGTAGTTGGCACTGAATGATCCTTGAAGTCCTTTCCAACCCTGACAATTCTATGATTCTATGAACTTCCTTAGAAGTACATAGGAAGAGAAGAGTTAGACTTGGAAAAGCTACTTCAGTGTAAAGAACGCATCAAAAAGGGTCTGGTTTTGTCTGTATTTATGAAATGACTCTGTATTTCAAATGATTCCTAGCATGGTGCTTTCATGGGGCATGCTTCAGCTCACAGCAACAAAATTATGATTCAAGACCTCAAAGACTTGTTCTTTTGTAGTGCTATTTACACCCATTTCAGATCAAGTCTGAAGTTTAATATTAAAGTAAATGTTGTTAACCCTAGAAAGTAAACAGCATGAGAATAATTGAATTCTTTCCTCTCAGAAGAGAGGATAGGAAGAGAGAGGAAAAAAAAATATTTTTTTTTCCCTACTCAAGTATTTTGCATTATGTGTCCTCCAAGCAGTCCTCAAAGCTCACATTTTATACTGTTGGGAAATGCTTAGGGAGGTGAACTGAAGAAGAGTTTTACCATGTTGAAAACCACATGTGCGTGACTGATGAAAATGTTAGAGTTAACTATATGAAGCAACTTTGCCACTCAACAACCAGAGCCTGAAAGTCATCAGGTGCATTTGGAATCAGTGCTATCAGTTCAGGTCTGTTTGGGAGTATAAAAGACATTGAGATTTAGAGAGTAAGAGCCTCTGAGTCTGTCTCAAGTTTCATCCTCTGAATACACCGTATAGCTGCTTGTCAATATCAGGGAGTCTGGGGAAGGACTGTTTAGAAGGACATGTATCAATGGGGCAAGGGACAATGGTTTTAGAGTAGAGTAGGGTAGGGTAGATTTAGGTTAGATGTAAAGAGGAAGCTATTTGAAAAGGAGATGATGAAATACTGGAACAGGTTGCCCACAGATGTGGTTGAGGCCGCTGGAGAAATTCAAGGTCAAGCTTATGGGAAGAAACCTGATCTAGTTGGAGATATCCCTAGTCGCTGCAGGGGAGCTGGACAAGATGACTTTTGCAGGTCCTTGATGCATTCTGTGATTCTCTGGTTGTGTGATCCTAGACTATAACCTCTCAAGTAGTATAAACGGCAAGTTCACTTCCCACGTCTTCTGTCTGGAAAGATTTCTAGACGGTGGTGGTGGAATACTAGACTTGTTCTCTGTGAACTAATGCTATAGTAAATATCACAGGGCAGGTATGTTTCTGTACTTTGTCAATTCTCTTAAAATAGAAGAACAAGAATATATCCAGGGAAAGTGAAAAGTGATCTCCTGAGGAGAGGAGAACCATTCTTATATTGTATGATTCATTGTTGGAAGCTGTTGCCAGTAAATGTAAGAAAGGAATCACAACTGCAAAATTCCAGAAGGTGCATTTAGGTCCCAGTTTGATGTTTAACTGAAAAAAAATTAAAAATGCATTTATTCATTATTTATTTAAATAGTTAAATTCTATACTCTTTGGTCAGTATTAAAACACCTAATGTATTTAAATTCAGCCAATTAAATGTAAATCAGGAAAAAAAATTCTTTTTAGAGCTCATCTAACATAATGTTTTGGGGGTCCCATGGCCTTTAAAAATATGTAAATGAAATCAATTTTATCTTATATAATTCCAGTTTTCATTTTATTAATCAATGCTTAACAAGCTGGTGAAAGGCCTGGAACACAAACCCTATGAGGAGAGGCTGAGGGAGCTGGGGGTGTTTAGCCTGGAGAAGAGAAGGCTCAGGGGGGACCTCATTGCTGTCTACAACTACCTGAAGGGAGGTTGTAGCCAGGTGGGGGTTGGTCTCTTCTGCCAGGCAACCAGCAACAGGACAAGGGGACACAGCCTCAAGTTGTGCTGGGGGAAGTACAGGCTGGATGTTAGGAGGAAGTTCTTCTCAGAGACAGTGATTAGCATTGGAATGGGCTGCCGAAGGAGGTGGTGGAGTCACTGTCCTTGGAGGTGTTCAAGAAAAGCCTGAATGAGGCACTTACTGCCATGGTGTAGTTGATTGGCTATGGCTGGGTGCTAGGTTGGACTGGATGATCTTGGAGGTCTCTTCCAACTTGGTTGATTCTATGAGTGTTTAGAGCAAAGCTGTATTTTTTTTTGGTCTTTCATATTACATTATTTTTGCCTTTCTACTTTTTTTTTTTAATATCTGCTCTATCTTCCTTGCTTTATGACACCATTTTTATTTGCTTTCTCTGCTGCATCTTATGATACCTGCAGGTAATATTCAAGATCGAAGGTGCCAGTAGTTAATACTTCTGTTAAATTTAACGCATATCATTCTCTAGAGATGTAACAGAAAGTGTTTGCCTTTGAAGCTCTCAGATAAAAGCTGAGCTGACATACCTATTTCATGCATCACATCAATCTGTTTTGCATGCCACTGCCATCCTGCCTGAAGTTGTGCAAGATTAGAGTCAAGCCATGCAAAACAAACAAACAGGACAGGTATGTTGCTGCCACTTTGAACTGTGTCTGTTGCATTGACTCTTCTGTCAAATATGCTTAAACTGGAAAATAAGCAGGAGATGTGAATTGCACTTGCATAGAAAGTCTGTCTCCTGCCAGCCATACTCAATAGCTCTGGTAGTGTTTACCATTATGCAGTACTGACCAGCCTCTACAGCCTACTCATTCTCTTACTAATGTAACTGTTGAAAACTATTCCTTGGATTTTGGATTTACTTCAGATTTGTATCTTTTCCAACACATCCTAAATCACTTCCTCTACATCAGCCCTCACCGCACTTGCTGACAGGCTGGCAGGAATTACCCCTATGGGAGGACTTTCTCCAGCAAAGACAGCTCCACCCAAAGACATTTGGTCCATTGGTAACATGTAACTTTGTTCTGAACATTCATGCATGTTCTCACATGCAGAATCACAGCATATTAGGGGCTAGAAGGGACCTACAGAGATCATCAAGTTTAACACCCCTGCTAAAGCAGGATCACCTAGGGCAGGCAGCACAGGAACACATCCAGGCAGGCTTTGAAAGTTTTCAGAGAAGGAGACTTCACAATCTCTCTGGGCAGCCTGTTCTAGTGCTCTGTCACCCTCAAAGTAAAAAAAAATTATCCTGGTGTTGAGGTGGAACCTCTTCTGTGTTCCAGCTTGTACCTGTTGTGTTCCTTGTCCTGCCACTGGGCACCACTGAAAAGAGATCATCACCTTCACCCTAACACACACTCTTCAGGTATTTATAGACAGCGATTAAGATCCTCTCTCAGCCTTTTCTTCTCAACAGGCCAGGGTGTCTCAGTCTTCATAGTTGAGATGTTCAAATCCCACAATCATCCTCATAGCTCTCTGTTGGGTTCTCTCCAGCACATCCTTGTCTCTCTCGACTTGGGACATCCAAAACTGGATACAGTATTTCAGGTCTGGCATCACCAGGGCAGAGCGGAGGGGAAAGAAAACCTCCCTAGACATGCTGGACACATTTTTCAACCCCAGGATGTTGTGGGCCCTCTTGGCTACCTGAAATTTAAAAGTTACCAGGATAAGTTTTTTAAAAGAAAAGGGTTTATTTGGATTTTAATTCCCTAAGACCTTGTTGTTTGCTTTCCATATTTGGAGGACATCTTGTCTACTGCTGTGTAGATATTTTTAGTATGGCTGGAAAACCTGTGGGTCATAGTGGCATATTTTCTCAGCTTAATCTCCTGTTACTTATGATAATGGAGCTTGTGCCTCTGGATTTGTACTTCTCTTTGGCACGCTGCTCCTCCAGCAGCAGAAGCCAAAGGCACATCTTGCTTTTCCAGTAATACATCCCCAGACTCCACAGGAGAGCTCTTTATGCCTGTCTCCAACTCCTCATAATAGCATGGATTTACAGCCCTCAGTGCATTCTCCTCATTGTCCATCAAGTTCTAGAAAGCCTAAATTTTGTAGAAGATTAATTTTTTTTTTTGTAGAGACTTAGGAAGTTTGGAGAAACTGAAACAAGGAAACGTTGATGTGGACAAACTGTGCATGTGCACATGCATCCCTTCTTCTACTGAGGTAATTGTATTTCACATCACAGTAGAGTCTCACCTCTGGAGGACTCCAGGTGGCTTGCACACAGATGAATTTTGAGCATAACAAGGCACAGATGGGAGGGTATGCCATTAACCCTGTTCCAGAAATGGAAATAGCATAGGGAGGTTTTCTGAGCCAGTGGTCACAGAAGATATCCATCTCAGTTAGAGGAACAGAATTTCTGTCTGATTTTGCTTCCTTTTGGAATACTGTGTTAGAGAGAGGAGTAAGATTTGGGAATTGTACTTCTGCCTGCTTCATATGCCTTTGCTGACACTGTGAATACAAACTAGCTAGAGCCTTACAAAGTTGTTCCACTTTTGCCTCTGAGCTTGATTAACATCATTAATGTAGCTTGTATCTGCCAAGTTTAAATGAAGACTCTTCTCTGCCTTCATTCTTCTAAAGTGATGGAGCAGGAGATGCAAACTAAAGCATATCAAAACTTAGCTGGTTTTGAGACAGGCTTTTCCTCCAGCTTCTGCATCCTCTGGACTAGAGGCTATGTTTAGCCCTCTAAACAAAATCTTCGATTTTTAATCTTGGGTTAGAGCTCCACATATCATGCTCTGGCTTTTAATGAGGAGCAATTCAAGGTTTTAATCTTGATCAGCCTTTTACAAGTTTATAGAAGCCTACTGTGTCCCCAGGCACACTCATTTGCCTTTTCTGTTTTTGTGGGGTTTGGAGTTTTGGTTTGTTGTGTGTGTTTGGCTTGGATTTGGTTTTGTTGTGGATTTTTTTGATTGGTTGGTTTACTTTTAGATTGGGTTTTTTCTCTCTCCAGTTTACCTGTCAGTCTATTTCAGAGGAATTCAGGAAGGGAAAAGCTTGAGATTCTTTGGTATCCCAAGAAAAGGATTCCTGGTTCACATATTTCTGAGTCAAGAGTTTCTTATGATTGCCATCATTGAAAGCAGGGACAAAGGTGCCACTTGTTTTCTCCTACTCATAGCAGCAGGAGAGCAGATATCAGAAGGCATGGTGCTAATCTTCTGCAGTAGAAGCAAGATCCCTGGATTACCATGTTTTAAACTGCTCTAGGGCACAACTAGTATGTGCTGTGAGGAGAGCCATACCAGCTCTAAACAAGCCAAATCTCGAACTGGTTTAGCACCAAAGTTGGTAGAGTTAAATAATGGTTGAATCAATGATGTCAAAGGTCTTTTCTACCTAAAATGCTACAATGATTCTATGGAAGCTATTTGGCTGTGCTGCACAGGAAAAGGGTAAAGTCTCCAGGGTAGAGACTCCTGAAATGTGCTGCATTCTAAAGAAGATTTGTCAGTGATCAATGGAAACAAGAGAAGGGAGGTAATATCTCAAGAAAATGCATATATGTACATAGGCATTCCCAAACAGTCCAACAGATACTGTCAAATAACATGGATAATACTCCCTATTCATTTCCTGCCTGGAACACTTAGATGATCATGTAGTGGTTTTAATTTAGTTTAAGGCTAAAAAAAAAATCAACTGGAAAGCTATCATCACAGGTTTAGTCATAAATGCAATCTCCAATGCAATACACAGCAATAAAGTGCAGTTTGTGTTGTTCCCTTCAAGTTGAGATTAAACAAAAGAGAGTCCTTTTGAGCTTGGTTTCTTGCCAAAATGGCAATATTTACAAATGAAGGAACAGAACTGAATATGTTTGTGGCAGTCATGATAATTATGGAACACGAGATTAACCTAGCCAGAGAAGATAAATATCTCGGTATTTGCTGCAGTGATAAACTGACTTTGGAATGCAGCATGACAGAGTGGCAGATTAAATTTGATTTTTCTAGCTATACATAGCTCACAACAGGCCACCATAATATTTGTGGAATCTAAATGTCCCAAGAACTTCATGTTGTCTTTGTTGCACGTAGACAACATAGACATTGTAATTTATGGGAAAAGCTCATAGCTTCAATGCTGAAAATAGACAAAAGTCTTTGAAAGATGCTGAAAATAAAAGACCAGCTTGAGCTTTAGAAGATGGTTTCTACCTTAATTGTGAATGAAGTCTTTCTCAAAGGCCGTGTATTCCAGGTGCATCTGTATAATTGAGTTTCATTGCTATTGTATAGCATGCGCTGTCTTAGTTAAAAAACATAAGCACAGTTCTTCTAGAAGGTGAGATCAGATGTGTCTGAGCTGTGGTTGACCGCCACAAAACTAGGCTAAACATATATAATTTGTGGAGAAAAAGACTGTTATCTTTTCCCTAAATTGTAGAGGCAAGAAAGATGATATGATAGTGGAGAAGTCGAAAGAGTTACTAATACAGTTCTGTCACTGAAGTGCTGCTGACAAAACCTGTTCTCTTACTTTCCTGCGATAGCCTCAGTACATGGAGAGAAGTTTGAGTGATGTTTCTTTTTCTTCATTTCCTTGTCTAAATAAAACCCTTCAACAGGTTCTTCTTCAAGGGATTTTTTTCAGTGACTTCAGTAAGGCATGGCATCGTCACTTCAGGTCTTCAAATGTCAGCCACCAACGGTTGAAGAGTCTCTAGTGATGAATTTGTGTTCTTTAATGCACTCTCTTCTTTCTCCTTATGAGCTGAGGCACAGGGATCTGCAGCATAAGTGCAAGGAAGGGGCTCACGGCAGCACTGTTCTTTTTACTGAGCTCTGTCAGCCTCTGTGTGAGTCAGAGTTTAAGACCAGGGAGGACCATTAAATCGTTCACTCTGACCTTCTACAAGCAACAGACCGTTACATTTCACATAGGTATCCCTTTGCTGATAGTGATAACTTCTGCTTGACTAAAGAGTAGCTCTCAGAAAAAGAAGATACAACAAATGTGGCATGCATTGCTACACTTAGCAATGTGTTTATATCACTTAATTGCCTTTCTAAAGAAACATACCTTCCACAGCTAAAAGCTTGCCTTAGTCGTTCAGCAGAGTCAGCTGGCATGCTGCTGTCATTGCAAGACTTCGCATTCTCAATTTTCAGCTTGACTTTGGCTTCATCCACTCACTGACTTGGTTAATTCATGTGTTGGCTGAGGATTGTGATTTTGCCACTGTTCTTCTGTGATCTCTCTCTATGAATACATTTCCTGTCTGTTTGTCTTCACTTTACAAATGTGTATTTTCCTTGCTTCCATCCCTTTAGAGTGGATTATTTCTCCTCCCCTTGCATTCACTGTGTGTCAGCTGCATAGTGAGTAGTGCCTTACACCTCCACTTCAGCTGTGCTTAAACACACTATTCTGCCACTCTCAAACTTAGTCCTGTGGTGGCATACCAAGGCTTCTAATTACAATAATATTCAAGACCTATTATTTGAGACATGCTTTGTAACTGGTACTTGAATGTAATTTTTCATCAAGAAATTGTGACCTGTTACTGATTGAAGTGATTAGAAACAACTCCTTTCAATGAGTATATTTTCTTTTGAGGAGAGAAGGAAATAGGAGGGCTTATGATGACACAAAATCTGAGTTATCCTATTTCTTAATGAAGGTTACAACTCCTAAGGAAAAAAGCCCACCAAAACACAACTAAACCAATGTTATTTACCAGAAAGTTATGCCTGAGGCATCATTCTTGGATTAACAGCCTTTTCAGTGTCTGCCTGCACTTCAGCCTAAGACTCCATCCACCTTCTGAGGTACAACCAAGTCATTATGCTTTTGAACTTCATGCATACACAGACAATTTCAGCAAGCCCCTTATGTTGATGGGTTCCCTTCAGGTATTTTCACTGCTACAACTTATGGTAGAAGAATGACTTTTTAAAACTGTTTACTTCAGCTTCAGAAGATAATCCCTTTCTGAAGCACTACACATATTTACTCTTTGCTGGTGCCTGCTGATCTGCCTGCATCTTTGTTTTAGTTGATTGCTTTTCCCATATCCCAGTGGAACATGAAAGATGAGAGGTGTGTGGTCTATTTTGTACATAGACTCCATTCATGAAGCTTTAAGTTTACTCTCCTAACTGTTAAGCGAAGAAGAGATGAATCCCTTAGCCTCACCTCATCTCTGAGGAACAGATAGAATGCAAGGTACGCAAATTGTTGTGACTATAGGTTCTACACCAGATGCACAAATGTCCTCTCTGTTTTAGGTCCAGCAGTGCTCAAAAGAAACAGTTGAGTGCACTAATAGTATGGTTTATTTTCATGCAATGTACACAGATTTTTTAAGATTGCTGTTGATAAATGCATGGAACTGCAGAATAGCTGTGTAGCTCTAAAACATGCTTGCAGTCACAAGCTTGATGTCCCAGATAAGCAGGCAGGCTTAGCCAAGGTCATAAGTCTTAACCATCTTTCCCTCTGGAGAGAGCAAGGGGGACAAACCCATTGATAGGTCCTGGCTGTTTGGTGTCAAATTCTCACCTTTCAATTATGTATGAAATCAGGCGACACTTACAGCATCTAGTATTTTGGAGGGCAATGATAAGTGGCAGCAGACTGTTATCAAGCCATTTTTCCATTATCCATTGCAGAAAAAAACACATTTCATCCCTTTTGCAGGTGGTCAGCAGATAAGTTATCTGCCTCTCCAAATTCTTCCCTGGTGGCATAGCAGGCTAGACCACCGGATCACCAAGCACCCTGTGTTTGCTGTGGTCACCTTGATGCTTTTGCACTCTTTTGTGCTTTTCATGCTACCATATATATATATATATATATATCAAGAAGGCAAATGCATTAACAGTTATAGTTTGATTAATCATTAACCAGTATTAATAATTAAAAACCCCATACTGCTGTTCTCTGTAAGATATAGCTTTGCTGTCTGTTATTTCTGCTGATTAGGCATTTACTTGAAGTAAAAGACTTGCAAGTTATTACACTGATTTCTGAGAGCTTAAGGATGAATAGAGTTAACAGATCTGTTGCTCATTTTCCTTTTAGAACTTGATGACAGATTTTGCACCTCAATACAAGAGAGATGTTGAGGTACTGTAGCAAGTGCAGAGGAGGGCACTGAAGCTGGGGAAGGGCCTGGAGAAGTTTTATGCAGAGTGACTGAAGAAGCTGGGGCTGTTCAGTTTGAGAAAGAGGAGGCTCAAGGGAGACCTCATTGCTGTCTACAGCTAGCTGAAGGGACATTGTGGAGAGGCTGGTGCTGGTCTCTTCTGAGAGGTAATTTGTGATAGAATAAGAGGGAATGTANTAAGGATGAATAGAGTTAACAGATCTGTTGCTCATTTTCCTTTTAGAACTTGATGACAGATTTTGCACCTCAATACAAGAGAGATGTTGAGGTACTGTAGCAAGTGCAGAGGAGGGCACTGAAGCTGGGGAAGGGCCTGGAGAATAAGTCTTATGCAGAGTGACTGAAGAAGCTGGGGCTGTTCAGTTTGAGAAAGAGGAGGCTCAAGGGAGACCTCATTGCTGTCTACAGCTAGCTGAAGGGACATTGTGGAGAGGCTGGTGCTGGTCTCTTCTGAGAGGTAATTTGTGATAGAATAAGAGGGAATGTACTCAAGCTGTGACTGGGTAGATTTAGACTGGATATTAGGAAAAAGAAATTCCCATCAAGAGTGGTCAGACATTGGAATGGACTGCCTGAGGATATGGTTGAGTCACAGCCTTGGATATGTTTAAAAGTCGTTTGGATGTGGTGCTTGGGGATATGGCTTAGGGGTGAACCTTGTAGAGTAGGATTATCGATTGGGCTTGGTGATTCTGAAGGTCTTTTCCAACCTGAATATTTTCTTGATTCTGTGACAGTTACTGCCCTGAAGAGAGTTTTGACACAAAGTTTACTTGCTGCTCCTCTGAGTTCGTGTTGAATTCTGGTTCAGCAAAACTCCTGAGTATTTAAAAACTCAGTGTATGCCTTGAGCTTTGACTTGAGTACATACACTTTATTTTCAGGCAGAAATTTTTGTGCTGAGGCAGCTAGGTTTGTGGAGTTTATAAACCAAACAAGAGAGAAGCTTTCTTCATAGAAGCTACAAGCTGTACAGCATCCACTTCAGCAATCATTTTCTATTCATGCTTTCAATTGTCCCAATAATTGTCATGTCTCCTTTTGTACTCGCTGTGTCATAATGCAGCATGTAATGTAGTGTGCTTTGATACAATGGTCAAAATGTGCTCAGAAATTATGCAAGCATTCAAGATGATTGAAAGTGTTAGCAGAGGCCTTTGTGCATTTCTCAAAGTATGTGTGTGGGAAGTCCTCCTGCTTTAGAAATCCTTGTCCAAATTATGTTCTTGATAAGAGTTCACCTTACGTTCACCTCAGCAAGGTTTCAGCTGTGCAACTCCATACAGAGTTGGGCCACATTAGTACCAAAGCAGCTCATCAAGTTCCAAGAAGTGATTTAAATCTTATTAGTGCAGGTATTTTGTGATGTTGAAGCTGACAGGTTATTCACTTTGAAGAGGAATAATCAAGGGTCCGTTTTGCCTCTTTTTTTTTTTCTTTTTAGAAAAGATATGAGCATTTTTAGGCATCAGTGTTCATTAAAGCTCAGAGATTTTGTTGGCCGTAGGCCTCTGCTGCAGAAGGGAAATGTTATTTAGAGGAGGAACTAGAAAAAAAATCTACTAAAATGCCATCAAACCTCTCAGATCTCCATAGCCTTTTGAGGCCCCTGATGAGTTTCAGCATCATGATTAACAGTTGCATCAACCTCTTCCTATATTGTCTTCTGCAGGCAGATACAGGCTCCCTCTGTCTGTGCTCTTGAGTGCACTTTTATGTATTCTGACCGAGCTCCAGATATACTCTAATGAAGCTTAGTAGCTTAACTTCACCAGTTTGGTGGTTTTGTTGTTGTTCCTTAAAACAAACTGACAAACAAAGCAACAACCACAAATTCGCTTAATAGTTTAATAGCTCAGCTAGTTACCAAAGCCATACAAGCTATGTTTTGTGCAGGACATTGCAGAGCAAGTTTGGATGTAGCAGGAGAAGCAGCAATGAGGGTTTATGTTTGTCTTGGGAAGATTGTGCCAATATACCTCAAGAAAGTGAGTTTTTTTTTTTCCTGGACTTCTGTCTGTCAGTGCTAAGGAAACAAACCAGATTAATTCAAAAGTAGATTAATTCAAAGACAGGGCCAGTGACTGCAAAGCCACTGCGGATCATTCCTGAAAACTACTTCTTGTTGGAGAAGAAAACTGGAAGCTTCTCCTGAAGATAAGTGAGGTGAAGTGAGGAAATGACTCAAAGAATACAGAAGGTAGAGATGTGAAGGTGATTGAAGAAAAGCTAAAAATACATTGAAGAAGATGATGAGAGTGGTGGAGAGACAGCCTCAGCTATGGGTCACTTTTCCAGTCATAGGCAAAATGTGCTTCTGGAAAGTCTACACCTGGGAATGTCACAATCCACGCAGAGCCTACCCTCAGTAAAGTCTGTGTATTTCAAGTACTTGTAAGACAGAGGGAAAAGTATCTTCAGATCAATTCAAAGTCCCAGCAAAGGAACAAAATTACTTTGCAAATATTTTCAAATATCCCACTTCTAGTGGGAGGTCCCTGCCTATGGTGGGGGGTTGGAACTGGATGATCTTTGAGGTCCCTTCCAACCTAAACCATACTATGATTCTGTAATAAGAGTGTCTCAAAAAACTTCCACCTAGAAAATAGCCACCAAGTGGAGACTTCCTGTTTAATAACTCACTTTCCTTTAACTACAGCTGCTCCAGAGTCCAGATATAGCATGATTGCATTATAAATATCCCCTTTCCAGAGTAGACCAACAGTAAGCCAAAATGTCAGTTTGCCTAGTACAAACACCTGACATGTGTTGAGCTGAATAGGGAGTAATGAGGTTGGAGATTGTCTGTTTGCTCCTGGTCATCTCTTGTTAGATTTTTGGGTACACAACTGACAGACAGTAGATGGCTGGCACTATTTCATCTTCTCTGTTCAGAGAACATTCTCAGACTTTGTGTGCAGGGAGCTGAACTGCTAATGCTCTATGTGAGCTTGCCTCATGGCTGGACTGTCAGAATAATTCTGCTGTTACTTTCATGAACTAGATTTAGGTTAATGATGCCCTATAAAGGCTGTAATATTTAACTAAACTACAGCTCTTTGCTCTGTTGGTCAAACCTGAAGGCTACTAAAATACTAGGTGCAAAGTGAAGTTAGACTGAAATCCATAAGGCTTCTTTCTCATCCTAGATAGTTTGCTTTACTATGTCCAGATGAGATGAGCAGCTGAATAAATCGTAGAACATTTCCTTTTTAAGAGACAGAGAACTAACGTAATGATTCCCAACCTTCCTCTTTCATTCCTGTTTTTAATGCACCATCACTTCTCGCGTCAAAGCAGAGAAGAAAATTATGCCCTATGGAGATCATGAAGACTCCTCTAAAAGTGTTAGCAATGAGAAGCTGATTTCTAGTTTAGCACACAACTTGTAAGCAGCCACTGCCTGATTTCTGTCCTCTTCCACCATCCCCTCTCTCTAGGAACACAAACAGCTACATCAGTGCTGCGGCCCAGCCCTATCTTTACCTGGCTAGTTTGGCTTCTGCAAGCACTGCAGTGGCTGGATGCCAGAGCAAGAGCCTAGGAGGATATAATACCTCATTTTAGCTGTTTAGCTGTTAGTTTTCATGTCTAAGCTCTACTGGTGCCTGGAAGGGAGGACACATGCTAACACCTCATCTGAAGTGTGTTTATTACTGGAGTGACATATGTGTTTGAAAGGAGCTCGGCAACAAGAAGCATTCTCCTACAGGGGGGCTCAGATCACACTCTACTAGAGAGAAGAGAAGGGGTTTACTGTCTACCGAAGCACACAACAAAAAAGGCAAAGGTGTCATAAGAAAGCACCTGAGGAAGATACAGACCCTGCCGGGCTTCTGGTACTTCCCTGGGACTGTGTTAGAGAATAGCAGTTGCCACGGCGACCAACTTTGGGAGCGCCTTCCTCCCCTGGGAGCATCGGGGGCAGTGCTGCCACTGCCTGACAGCTGACTCACCCGGACGGGATCAGCCCAGCCCCTAGAGCAGTGTCAGGACAGATTGCTGGCCTAGAGAAGTCTCTGCTTGGTTTCTAAACTCCAGTCAAATCATCCACTCTGGTATTCCATGTCCCTCTGAGTACTGTGAGAAGAGGGGCGGGAAGAGAGGTAAAGAGCAGGAGAGTAGGTGGTGTAGATCTGAGAACAAATTCCCTAGGGAAAAGGGACTGAGCGTTCACGAACACACTGTGCCTGTGTGAGGAAAACATTGCCGTAGCTAATTGCAAATTAAGCATTTTAAAGGCATATAGTTTAGCGCCTGTGTTTTCAGAGAACAATTAGGAGCTCACAAGCAGAGAGGTAGGTGTTTAACTGTAGGTTGAAAGTTATTAACAGGCATGATGAGTATGTGTCCCCAATAAAAACAGGAGGAAAACAAACATTGAATCTAGTAACAGCTGCTTGTTTTCCAGGCATAATCTTTTAATAGCTGCTTGAGAGAGAGGAAAAAAATCTAGCCCTGAAACAACAAATCACAACTATTCTGTGTAATATCTATGGTCTACCAGCTCAGGCTGGTAGGTCTACATTTTAATATAAATGCCCCCCCACTACAACAAAGAACGATGATTTTTACACTTGCTAGAATCAGCTTTATCTGGGATGCAAATGACAGCTGACTTGAGGGGAAAAAAGACCAAAAGACAGTAGAAAGGGGGCCTGAGGGGACTACCTGAGGGGTGGTTGTAGCCAGGAGGAGGTTGCTCTCTTTTCTCAGGTGGCCAGCACCAGAACAAGAGGACACAGCCTCAAGCTACGCCAGGGGAAGTTTAGGCTTGAGGTGAGGAGAAAGTTCTTCACTGAGAGAGTCATTGGCCACTGGAATGGGCTGCCCAGGGAGGTGGTGGAGTCGCCGTCCCTGGAGCTGTTCAAGGCAGGATTGGACGTGGCACTTGGTGCCATGGTCTAGCCTTGAGCTCTGTGGTAATGGGTTGGACTTGATGATCTATGAGGTCTCTTCCAACCTTGGTGATACTGTGATACTGTGAAAGGTACTTGAAAAGAGGGGGATTTTTTTTTTCTTTTCCAAATGAGGAACTATTTTTGGTTTTGCACACTGTGTATTTAAGGAAATTGCAATGTTGAGTTGAAATGAATAAATGGGATCTAGTAGGATGTGTTGTTGAATAGGCTATTACCTATTTTGATAGGATTGTAATTTCTTGGCACTTTTATCTCTCCAGCAGTGCCATGAATTTTTGATCCCTTCTGCTCTCTCTGGGCTGTTTACCAGTGACCTAAAAACTGATGTGGTAAAGGATTTTGGACTCTTGGTGTTTATGCATAATGGGGAGTGTGGGTGCACAAGAAGCTACGATTCCATGAACTGAGGTGTAGTGTCATCCTTTTTTCCTCCCTTTCCCCTCTTTTCTCCCTCTTTTAATGTTGTTATTTAGAACACACACACTTTACACATCTGTGTAATAATTATACAGGAAGTTTGTTTATAAGCAAACTATCAAGTCTGGTGAGTAAGAGAAGGAACTGATGAGAACCGGAATTGTAAAACTTGTCTTTGTGAAGTAGAGTTGCCCACTGCTGACAGCAGGGTGGGATATCTATTTCCTCTGCATGTTTGAAGTTGCTTGCATAGGATAGGACTTGTGGTTTGAGTAGGAGTTCACTTGGCTTATGCAGTGTCCTGTGACCGTGGTCAGAGTAAATATTTTAAGATACTCATGATGCTGAGGATTGTAAGCAGTTTTGGCACCAACTGACAACTTCTGGCTGAAAAATGTGAGCTCCTTGGGAGCGGTTAGGACTTAGCGTTCCGTATATGCAACAACTAAGTCCTTTTTGTTGTAAAACCACCCCAAATCAACTGCATTCACCATCAGTGATCATGTGGCTGGTGATTCTGTGTCTAAGCTATTCATAGATCTGCCTTTGGATGACCTGCAGGACACAGAGCCTGGTCAATAGGGCTCTTTTAAGTTATAGAATCACAGAATCAGTCAGGGCTGGAAGGGACCACAAGAATCATCTAGGTCCAACTGCCCTGCTGTGGGCAGGGACACGCTTTCCTAGATCAGGCTGGCCAGACCTTCATCCAGCCTGGCCTTAACATCTCCAGGGATGGAGCCTCAGCCACCTCCCTGGGCAACACATTCCAGGCTCTCACCACTCTCATGCTGAACAACTTCCTCATGTTCAGCCTGAACTTGTACATCTCCAGCTTTGCTCCATTCCCCCTAGTCCTGTCACTCCCTGATATCCTATAAAGTCCCTCCCCAGCTTTTTTTATAGGCCCTCTTCAGATATTGAAAGGCCACAATAAGGTTATCTTGCAGCCTTCTCTTCTCCAGACTGAACAGCCCCAACTCTTTCAGTCCGTCCTCATTGCAGAGCTGCTCCAGCCCTCTGATCAACCCAGTGGCCCTTCTCTGGACATGCTCCAGCATGTCCATGTCCCTCTTGTAATAGTGGCTCCAGAACTGGACGCAGCACTGCAGGTGAGGTCTCAGCAGAGACGAGTAGAGGGGGAGAATTGCCTCCCTCAACCTGCTGGCCACACTTCTGATGCAGCCCAGGATATGATTATGATGGGGCTAAAATACATAACAGACTGTAGAGCTTCATTCTAATGGTGTAAGAACTGTTGATATAATTAGAAAAAAAGAAAAGTAAAATATTTAGTAAGTCATGAATTATGTAGATCCTGCAGATATTACTAATCAGCAGGTGCCAGAATAGCTTTTGTGAAGGAACAGCTAAATATGCTGTTATATGCAATTAAAGAAAGCCTCATAGGAAGTACTGCTGTTTCCCTGTGTTCCAACTGTACTCTTCCTCCTTTAGCCTGAGTATGCCAAAGATAAGCATTCTACATGCCTCACACATGCTTTCATTAATTTGTGATGATTTGCTTATTCATAATTTGTTGTTTTTCCAGTTGTATCCAGATGTTTAAATATTAACCAAGATACCTTTCCTGACTTTTTATTGTCAGGTGAGCACCATTTTAAATAATACATCTTCCGTTGTCATGTGTCAAAGATGTTTAGAAAGAAACTTTGTTGTTGTTGTTACGTTAGTAGCTGAGAATACAAATACTCTGCTGCCACTTGTTTAGATGTTCTTTTACCTGAAACCCAGCTGTTTAATTAGTCCCATTTAAAACATGCTGGAGGCTCTTATGTTCTATGAACATCCTTTATGCTCTTTAAGGAACACTTTTGCATCCTCCAGCAACACAGAACCAGAGCCTTACTGTCTAAGCTGCTATGGGTAGCTCTTTCAAATGGAAGCATGTTATTTGCTGTGCTCAATCTGGCTTTAATTTGTCAGATGACTCCAAGGTCTCCACCTTCTCAAGGGTCCATGTGCTTAGCACTCCTAGCTGAAATTCCTTTTTGGAGTTGTTCACCTGAATCACAGACAGGAAGAACATAAGGGCATTTAAGAGATCGTTTGTCATGAAAGATGTAACAGCGTAATGAAGGCCTTGAGCATCAGTGGCACCTGTATGGTCGTACAGCAAGCAGGATCTGTGATGAAAGGAGCATTCGGCACTACAGCCACACAGCAGGAGCACTCAAGGTATCCATGCAATTGCTGTTTCATTGTGGTGTGGCCTTTGCTTCTGAGGTGAATAAACCCAGATGATAATGCCAGTAGCTCAGAGGCACACAGAAGGCAAAGCTTTGCATTGATGCATTTGCTTCAATATTGAGAGCAGTTAATGAGCTTTCCTACATAAAGGCGAGAGGTGGATGGGCAATGAGGTGTGATGATTAAGTAATTCTCTAACCTTGTTTATCCTTTTAAATAAAGTGAAGGAAAAAGGGTGCACTGAAAAGCAGGATAGAATTTGGTTTGGTGCATGGAGCTTATTTGAAAGTAGGAAAAAAAAAGTACAGAAAAAACCTTGTACTGAGAAAATGGGATCATCAGAGGATTCAAAGAGAGTGAATTAAAGAAGCAATACTATTTAAAGCAGTTAATTCACAGGTGCCAAGTAGAACATATACAGCTAACATGTGATGAATGTGAACTTAAAGAAGTTAGGCAGAAACATTTGTGCTACTTTTTCTCTTCCTATGCAAAAATACCTAACAAAGCTAGTATCTGACAGATCCATGTTTTGAATTCTTTTCCAATGTAGAAGGCACTGAAGTAATTAATTGGCTGATATTGTTTAATCCTATAGTAGATAAACAATGACAGGAAAATACTACATGTGAGTTGATGACTGCAGCATTTATGTAAGCCCTGCAGGGCCACACAAAGGAGACATGTAAATTAACAAACAGGTTAATACTCAGGAAGAGCAAAACAGACTGATTCCATAGAAACCCTAGGACGAGTAGGGATAAATATAACTTGAAGTCCTTATTTGGACAATACTACGATGCCTTATGAGATTAACCTGTTCCTGTGTGTTTGAGTGATGAACCTGTTACACAGTCTGATTAACCTGTTAGTTGCTGTGTCCTTAAAGAGTTTTTTGCTTTGTGCTTGCTCCAGGGTTGTGGAGAGAAAAGCAAACTGGTCTTTTGTCCATATCCTGTGACTTGGCTTTCCTTGTGATTCTTCCTCTGTGTTCTTGTTCTGAAGCTGCTCTCAGTTTTGGCTCCGTTTCCACCCTGATCTTTTGCGCCTTTGTCATTATTCCCTGTGACTCATGCAGCTCTTTGCTTAGATGTGCAGATTATCTGAGATATTTTATTCTTTTTTGGCTTAATTATTTGAAATAGTGCTTTCAGATTACATTGAGTGAAATCAGATATAACATTTCAATCTACTGTTAATCTGTTTTAATAATATTTTGTGATTCTGTGACTTTTAAAGACATTAATTGAAACATTAGTTAAGGGTAGATTGATTCAGTGAGACTTGACATTTCCTAGAATCATAAACTCAGTCAAGATTGGAAGGGACCACAAGCATCTTCTCATTCCAAACCCCCTGCCATAAGCAGGGACACCTCACACAGGACCAGGCTGGCCAGAGCCTCATCCAGCCTGGCCTTAAACATCTCCAGGGGTGGGGCCTCAACCATCTCCCTGGGCAACCCGTTCCAAGGTCTCACCACCCTCATGGTGAAGAACTTCCTAACATCCAGTCTGAATCCACCTATTTCTAGCTTTGTTCCATTCCCCCTAGTCCTATCACTACCTGACATTCTAAAAAGTTCCTTCCTAGCTTTCTTGTAGGCCTCTTGAAGATACTGACAGGCCACAATAAGGTCACCTCAGAGCCTCCTTCTCTCCAGACTGAAGAGTGCCAACTCATTCAGTCTGTCCTCACAGGAGAGGTGCTCCAGCCCTCTGACATTTTTACTGTGAAATCAAGGGTTTCATACTCCTTATGTTTCTTTTCCTTTGGAACTAGAACATGTCCAGAGAAGGGTGACAAAGCTGGTGAGGGGCCTGGAACACAGCACTGTGGGAGAGGCTGAGGGAGCTGGGGTTGTTTAGCCTGGAGAAGAGGAGGCTCAGGGCAGGCCTCATTGCTGTCTGCAACTACCTGAAGGGAGGCTGTAGCCAGATGGGGGTTGGTCTCTTCTCTCAGGCAACCAGCAACAGAACAAGGGGACACAGTCTCAAGTTGTGCTGGGGGAGGTGTGGGCTGGATGTTAGGAGGAAGTTCTTCATAGAGGGAGTGATTGGCGTTGGAATGAGCTGCCCAGGGAGGTGGTGGAGTTGCCATCCCTGGAAGTGTTCAAGCAAAGCCTTAATGAGGCACTTACTGCTGTGGTTTAATTGATTGGACATGGCTGGGTGATAGGTTGGACTGGATGATCTTGGAGGTCTTTTCCAACCTGGTTGGTTCTATGATATTTCTTCAGGAACTAGTGTATTTACACTAATGTAATGTCAGGACGAGGGGGGATGGGTTTAAGCTGGAAGAGGGGAGATTCCGACTGGATGTTGGGAGGAAGTTCTTTACAGTGAGACTGGTAAGGCACTGGAACGGGTTGCCCAGGGAGGTTGTGGATGCTTCCTCCCTGGAGGCGTTTAAAGCCAGGCTGGATGAGGCCTTGAGCAGCCTGCTCTAGTGGGAGGTGTCCCTGCCTATGGCAGGGGGTTGGAGCTGGATGATCCTTGAGGTCTCTTCCAACCTAAACCATTCTATGATTCTATGGTTTCTCTTTTCATGGACCAACTTCATCCAGGATACTCAGCAAGATGTGCTGTACCATCCCCACCATTTTGTCATGCCCTGAAGTTCTTTTGTATATCTGGCTTTTCCCTTAGAGTGTATCAGTGTGTTTTAGTCATCAGGTGCCTATTACAATTATTCTATCACTGTAAGTTTTTTGTTGTGTGTTTTTTTTTTCCCCTCAGTAATCACCTTCTCATAGATTTGGACGTACAACTGATAGATGGATGTAGGGAAGGGTTGCAAGTTGCATGCTCCAACTACATTAGATTGATGTATTAGGCAGCTTCCAGCTGGGTGTGATAGGAAGATTACAGGGTTCCAACTGTATCTCCATACAACTCAAAGTGAGCCCTGTAAAATCTTTCTGAAATTGAATCCTCCAGAGCTTCCTGTTACAGCAGGTACAGGAGGTACCAAAAGGGAAATTTTAATTTTCAAAGACACCAAGGCTCAGCACATCATCCATGTACATATTGTGATTGTAGGTAGAGAACTTTTGAGACAGAAATAGCAAAAGAAATTACCTGGAGAAGTTCTCCATTCTGCTTGCGGATGTGTAAATTATTTTCTCTAATAATAGTAACGACAAATTATATTAGTAACAACAAAATTGCTCAGGAAAGTAGGCAGTGCCACAGAGGGTTGCTGCTCAGGGGAAGGCGGCTATGCCAGGTGCAGCCAGCAAGGGCAGAGTACCCCATCCTGTGCTGTAGATAGAAGGAAGAGGTGTGCTGGGGTCAGAGGGCAGAAGGAAAGGTGCTGCCCTTGGGAGATGATTTTCCCTAATAATAGTAACAACAGATTATACTAATAACAACAACAACATTGCTGAAGGATGTAGGCAGTACTACAGGGGGTTGCTGCTCGAAGGAGAACTACCATGCCAGGTGCAGCTGGTGAGAGCAGAGGATCCCATCCTGTGCTATACATGGGAGGGAGTAAGAGGTTTGCTGGCGCCAGAGGGCAGAAAGAAACATGCCAACCTTGGGAGATGCCTGAGAGGGAGGGGGACTGCTATCAGCCCAAATTGCATTTGATTGTTCCGTTGTGTGGCAAAGCTTTTCACAGAGGAATTTCCCTGCCTTTTGTACCTGCTGGTACCCACATTGTACTCTTGCCTCTCTGGAAGCTTTCTCTTATGTTGTAGGTAGAGGCACCAGTGGGACTTCATTTGCCATTCAGAGAGAAGATTTTGTGATTGGATCTCATTGGGTGAAGACTGGCCAGAGGGAAACCAATAAAAGTATTGGCTATCTTATAGGTTTTAGAATGACTTAAAGGTTTGGCTTATCCTCCTGGACAGCCTTGTATTTCATCCTGACTTTAGGACCTAGCCTCACTAATGACTTTGGCACAGCCTCATATGATTAATTTTATATGATATCAATTGGTTCATGGCTCAGAATGAACCCACATATCTACACCATTTACACAAAAAGAGCAGCCTTAGGATGAGACTGATTTTTTTTGCCTTTTTTTTCCCCTTAATTTCCCTAAATCTCTCCATTTGCACTCAGCACTTGAGAATGAGCTGTTTGTTGAATGACTAACATACACAGATTCCAGGCTCATTTGAGATTCTGAGAAAGGCAAGGCAGCATAATATGTACAACAGAAACATTTGGGTAGCATAGTTAATCTATTTGAGATGGTTTGGCTTTTGTGATAAACAACATTCTTGTTAAGTTAATACTCCAGTAGTTTAATGTCAAGAATTCAGTGAAATGCAGTAAATGGTTAAAAGATTAAGAGCAGATTTCAGTTTGGCAGGATCCCATGGGAGGCTGCCCTTCAGGGCAGAAAGGCTGAGGGCACAAGGACAGTCCTTTCCAGCCTGCAGAAAATCAAGCATGTCTGGCAAAAGATCAGCATGGGCAAAACTCATTGGTAAAACCAAGTGCACTAAAGCAGGTAGCAGGAAGAACACAGAGGTATTGTCAGAGCAGGAAAGTCACAACTTTGAAGCTGAATCTGGGAAGGATGTGGAAAGTAAAAGTACAGACTTGTGTACATGCATTTCAGCAAAAGAAAGGCTAAGAACCATACAAGACCAGTACTGAAAAAAGCCAGGGATGGTACTGACTTGGTGACCTAGTGAGGCAACATTGGGTAACTCAGCTTTTTCTGTGTCTTCCTGTTTTGGTTATTTGTTTTTCTGGTAAATTCTGCCCTCACCTTAGCCTGTGAGTCAAGTGTCATAATTCAGGGGAGTGAATAGTCACATCAGAGGAAGATCAAATCTGATAGCTTTTAAGCCAATTGGACATACATAACTCCAATGGACCAGGCAGGCTGCACCATAGACCAATAGGGATAAGGTTGACAGTGGTCACTGCAAGGCTGTTCTCTGTCATCTTCAAAGAGGTTCACAATGACAGTAAAAAGACAAACACTGCTCCCAACCTCGAAAAGGGAAAGGAGGAGGAACTAGGGAAGGTTATGTAACAACTCTTCTTGGATGCCATGACCAAACACACAAAGGTCAAGGAGGAACAGCCAGCATGGAGTTGCCATGGACAAGATGTCTGACCTTCCCTGTAGCCTTCTCTGATGGGTTGGCTGGCTGTGTGGGTGAGGGGAGAGCAGTTGAGGTTGCCCACTTCTGACTTCAGTAAGATCTCTGACTTTGTCTTCCACAGTAGCCTATAGAGAGACTGGTGAAAGAGGACATAGATTAGTGAATTGAAAAGTGGATGGGAGATTGGTGAGAGGGTGAAAGAGACATCTCATTGCTCTGCATATACACTTCATGAGAAGGTGTACAACAGGCTGAGCCAGTCTCTCCTCAAAAGTACATGGCAAAAGGACAAGAGGGAAAAAATGTAAGCTGCAAACCAGGACATTAAAAAGGAAAGTGTTTTTCACTGTGAGGGTGGCCAAAGGGTTGTAACGGTTACAAAGTGGTTGTGGGATGCCCTTCCTTGGTTCTGAGCAACCTGCTCTAGTTGATAGGAGGGTGTTGAACAAATGATATCCAGAGATCCCTTCCAATCTGAATCTCCATCATTCTCACAGCAGTTTCAAGGAGTATTGAGCCTTTATTCATAAATTGCTACTGTACATTTTCTGCAACTTTACAGTGGTGTAAAATTGAAGTAATGGAGCAGAGTATCCTTTTAAGAATCAATTCCAAAGAACAGATGAAAATGCTACCTGTTGTGAGGGAGCAGACCAACCCTGATTTCTAGAAGGAGCCATGTGCACAGGTAGCTCTTGACCTGCATATAAATTTGCCTAAGGCAACAGTATCATCCCCTCTGTGTAAACACATGCAATTGCTCACTAGGTAATCAGGTCTGGGTTTGTGAAGGTGAAGAAAAAAATGAGGAGGAAATAGGCACTACCACCACCATTTCTTCCAGTGGCATTCACAGCAGAGGTACCAGAATTCAGAAAAGAGTTAGTTTACTTCTATGAAATCTGAGCTAGTTTAATATGCTTTGATTAAATATCTGATGAGACAGTTGCACCAGATTACCGTAATTGCAGAGAAGGAAGGAAGAAAACTTACAAATGCAGCAAAAATAGGAGCAAGTTTCCAATAGATGTGCTTGATTTTCTTACTCCTGGAATTTTGCCTTGCGTGTTCCCAGAACACAGAAACCATTCTTTCTGAGCTGATAGATAAATTGAAGGAATATTTTGCCAAGCAACTATTTTGGGAATTCAATTTATTTAAATGAGAGAGGGGAAATAAATAAGCAAACAAAACCCCAAACAACTGAAAAAAAGTAACCGAACCCAAGACACAGGAAACAACAAAATCGAAGTCCAAGCCAAAAAACCCAACAAACATCACTACGCAGTAGGTTTTGTGAAACACCAAAATTGATTTTTAAGAGCTAACTAGGAATTTGTATGTCTGAATCATCAAGTGCAATAGGAGCTTATTTACTCTTGTGCAAATGAAAAACTTAGTGCTATGGTCCAGTTGACTGGATAGGGCTGGGTGATAGGTTGGACTTGGATGATCTTGGAGATCTCTTCCAACCTGGTTGATTCTGTTCTAACTTATCATAGAATGGTTAAGGTTGGAAGGGACCTCAAGGGTCATCCAGCTCCAACCCCCTGCCATAAGCAGGGACACCTCCCACTAGAGCAGGTTGCTCAAGGCCTCATCCAGCCTGGCCTTAAACACCTCCAGGGACGAAATATCCACAACCTCCCTGGGCAACCTGTGCCAGTGTCTTACCACCCTCAACTTGCCGAGTGATAAAGGATTTGTAACGTGGTTTTCAATCTGGCGTAAAAGAGGCTTAGGGGGTACTTTGTCACTCTCTACGACTACCTAAACTACTGGGCACCCAGTGACACAAGAGGACACAGTCTCAAGCTGCACCAGGGCAGGTTTAAGCTGGATGTTAGGAAGAAGTTCTTCACAGAAAGTGTGATTTGCATTGGAATGGGCTACCTATGGAGGTGGTGGAGTGTCCATCCCTGGAGGTGTTTTTGAGGAGACTAGGTGAGGCACTTGGTGCCATGGTTTAGTTGACTGCATGGTGTGGGGTGCTAGGTTGGACCCGATGATCTCAAAGGTCTTTTCCAACCTGATTAATTCTGTGATTCTGTTTTGCTGCATTTTGTGAGTAGAGTTGGAACTATGTAGTCTTTCAAAGGAAACACAGAAATGGAAAAGCTTTTGACTCATTTGTCCTGTTCATTTTTCTCTCAGTATTCAGCTGAGGACTTCCAACATCTTTCTCAAAACATTTATATAGTGTCTGGGGAGCAAGCAATAAAAGGGCCAACTGAAAGCAAAAATATTTGAATTAAAGTCAATTTAGTACAGATGCCTTAAAAGTTGTGTTTAAGACGAATGGGCTAACAGGAAACAATTGAAAAGTACAGTTTGTAACAAGAACCCAGTAGTACCCATACTGAGTTCTATAAGAAGCTTAATTATAGAGATTTCTTCATGCACAACTGACTGGTAGTATCTTACCCTCTTTATAGCATGTTAAGTTCGTATTCTGTAGCGACTGTATTGGTTTCACTGTGGTTTCTGACTGATTCCTAAAACACAGAGTTCAGTTCTGCCCCCCTCCCTGCAGGAAGGACATTGAAATGATGATGCATGTCCAGAGATGGGCAATGAGGCTTGCCGAGGGCCTGGGGCACATGGTCTACAAGGAGTGTCTGAGTGAGCTGGGGTTTTTCAGTCTGGTGAAGAGGAGGCTGAGGAGGAGACATCATCACCCTTTACGACTATCTGAAGGGAGGTCAGAGCAGGGAGGAGGTGGCCTCTTCTCCCTGGTGTCAAGCAACAGGACTAGAGGAAATGGTTACAAGCTCTGCCAGCGGAGTTTTAGACTGATTATTAGGAAGTATTTCTTTATTGAAAGGATTCTCAAACAGGCAGCAGTGGAGTCGCCATCCCTGGGGGTGTTCAAGCAGCCTGTGGACATACTAAACCATATCCTTAGAGGTATGATTTAGTATTGACACTTCAGTCCTGTGTTGAGGTTTGGACTGGGTGATCTTTGAGATACCTTCCAACCCAATGTATTCTGTGATTCTGTGAATGAAGTAAGAGTTCAAAGTTTCATTGCATTATTAAGGGAGACTTAATTTGAATCAGTAAGTCTAAGGTGCTGCTCCTGGCTTCTTTTATCCTTTTAGTTAGTTCCACTGAGTCTGATTAGTGTATTGCCATTTCTCACTAGCACTTACTGCAGTGCTGATGTACCACACCCTGAGAAAAGGTCTCAGGAACATCCATTCTAGACTGAGTGGATTTTTTTCATATACATAATTAATAAGTGGAGAAACATTCAGACTTGAAGTCCCAAGTGTCTTCCAGGGAAGTAATTCCCTATCATTGCTTGTAACTATTTAAGGTCTTCACATTTTGCTGAGATAAATTGAGTGAGATAAAATAATTTGCTTTCAGTCATAAAATCTGGATGGTCTACTAAGCATTATGTTAATGAGTTTATTAGGGTGAAGATAGTTTTCTTGTATGTAGGATCCTGAAAAGTTCAGATGATGAAGAAATGCCCTCAGTCTGTCATTCAGTAATCCTGTTCTGTCTGTGGCAGAATTCCAGGCAAATTTATGGAGTGCTTTTAGACAAATATGAGAGTAAACTGAAGATGTCATAGTAGTTCATGTTAGTGCTGAGCAAACTAATTCATACTTGATAAGGAGCTGTATTACATTCATTCTGAAGCTGGGCCAATTCCTTATTTTTAGAACTGAAATCCAGTTCAGGTCTTGAGGTCTTGAAGCATTTTTTTTACTCCTGGCAGATATGGAATACCAAACAGCCAAGTATTACATAAGGCTATACTTGTAGTATTTTAATCATGAAAGTACTAAGAATTTGTGAAGTAAAGGTTTTGGTGGTGTGGGACTTCTTAGTTTGTTCTTGTGAGAGATGGAGTTTTGTGTGTGGTTTGGTTTAGTTTTTGTGTGTGTGGTTTTTTTTTTTTTTGGGGGGGGTTGTTTGGTGTTTTTGCCAGAATTTGTTTTCTGAAACACCTTTTTTGTTGTGAGGTACAAATGAGCATAACTGCACACATAAGGTACTGCATCTGTGCTTTGAGATCAGGCTGCCCAGGAGGGTTGTGGAGTCATCCATTCTGGAGATACTTAAAACCTGCCTGGATGCATTCCTCTGTGATGCAGTATAGGTGATCCTGCTCTGCAGGGGGATTGGACTGGGTGACCTTTCAAGGTCTCTTCCAGACTCTGACATTCTGTGATTCTGTGAATTCGTATCTATGAGTTATCATAGAATGGTGTGGGTTGGAAGGGACCCTAAAGATCATCTAGTTCCAACACCCCCTGCAATAGGCAGGGGCACCTTCCACTAAACCAGGTTGCTCAAGACCTCAGATAAGCTGTCCTCAAACACCTGCAGGGAGGGGCATCCATGTCCTTCCCAGGCAACCTGTTCCAGTGTCTTGCCACTGTAAAGATTTTCTTTCTAATATCTAGTCTAAATCCACCCTCCTCAAGCTTCAATCCATTCCCTTTCATCCCATCACTACAAGCCCTTGTCAAAAATCTTTTTCCTGTCTCTCTTGTAGGCCCCCTTCAGGGTACTGGAAGACCACTACAAGGTCTCCCTGGAATCTTCGTTCTCCAGGCTGAACAGCCCTAATTCCTTGTAGCCTGTCCCCATAGAGGAGGTGCTTCATTCCTCTGGTCATTTTCATAGCCATCCTTGTGTAACTGTGAAAAATGTGTATCTTTTCTATTTGGAGTATACACACGGGTGGCTTAGTAGTTGAAGCCAGCATGGTTTGCTGCACAACTTGTGCCTGAGAACCCCTCATAAATTTTCAGAGCTCTGGCCTTGAGAGATCTCCATAATTACTTATGACAAACATGCTTAAAATAGTGGATAATTTCCATACATTTCTAGCTGAAATAGGATTTGAGAGTTAAATATTAGAGTTTGTGAGTGATTATTTGTTAGTTATGCATAGTGTGCCTGGTCTACATGTTTCAGCACAGCGACAGGAGACCGTATGTGAAAAATGTTGTTCTGTCTACTTGGCCATTTCGGAATGTGTCTCTTTCTGGTTTTGGCCTCCCCCCTGGGCTAAGCAAGTTCAGCTCTCTCAGTACAGGGCCACTGCTGCTATCCTGCCTATCCTAGGGTTTTCCTGGACCTATTCCAATTCATTCTTACCTCTTTTGTGTGGCAAGGTTTAGATAGTAAAGAGGCTGCAGAGATGCCTTCTGTGAGGAGCTGCTTGAAGCTTGCCCTGTGTCTGGTACAGACAATACCAGGTGAGTCCAAGCCAGATCTGCTGCTGGCCAAGGCCAAACCTGTGAGTGATGGTGGCAGCATCTCTGAGATAGTGTATTTAATAAGGGGGGGGAGGGGCCTGCATAACTGTTGGCAGAGAAAGGAGTGACAATATGTGAAATAGTTTTGTAGAGGCGAAGGTCAGGGAAGGAGGGGGAGAAGGTGCTCCAGGCACTGGAGCAGAGATTTCCATGCAGCCCATGGTAAAGGCCATGGGAGGCAAGCTCTTCCCATGCAGCCTATGGAGGTTGACAGTTGAGCAGATACCCAGCTTCAGCCCCTGGAGGACAGCAAACCAAAGCAGGTGGATGTGCCTGAAGGAGGTTGTGAAAGCATAGAAAGTCTGTGTTGGGGGGCTCCTGGCAGGACCTGTGGCCCCATGTAGAGAAGAGTGTATATGAGAGCAAATTTGGTGGTGGGACTTTGTTAACAGCCTGGAAACTCATACAGGAGCAATCTATTCCTGAAGAACTACAGTCCATGAAAGAGACTAATACTGAAAAGTTGAAGTAATGTAGCACAGGGAAAGTACTGACTTTGGAGAAGTTAATGGAAGACTAGCTTCCATGGGTGGGACCTCATGCTGAAGCAGAGGAAGAGTGTGAGGAGTCCTCCTCCTGAGAAGGAAAGAGCATCAGAGAGACAGTGTGATAACCTGACCATAACCCACATCTTCCATTCCCCTGTACCACTGCAAAGGAGGAGGTAGAGAAATCAGGAGTGAAATAGAGCCCAGAAAGAATAAAGGTGCTGAAAAGTGTTTTAAGATGTGGTTTTATTTCATATTATCTTACTTGGATTTAATTGGTAATAAATTAATTTGCCTGAGTCAAGTCTGTTTGGCCCTTGATAGTAAATGCTGAGTGATCACCCTAGCCATGAGTCTTCTGTTGTACTTTTCTTCCCATGTCTAGCTGAAGAGAGGAGTGATAGTGGTGGAATTTGGTGGCTTTTTATGATGTAGTCACAGCTGCAATGGACAGGGGAAGGGCAACTGATGTCGTCTACCTAGACCTGAGTAAGGCATTCGACTCTGTCCCACATGACATCCTGGTCACCAAACTGGAAAAGCACAAACTGGATGGGTGGAGCACTCACTGGATAAGGAATTGGCTGGATGGTCGCATGCAGAGGGTGGTGATCAATGGCACAATGTCCACCTGGCGACCGGTGACAAGTGGTGTTCCTCAGGGGTCAGTGCTGGGACCAGTGCTCTTTAACATCTTTGTCAGTGATATGGACAGAGGAATTGAGTGCACCCTCAGCAAGTTTGCAGATGACACCAAGCTGTGTGGCACAGCTGACTTGCTGGAGGGCAGGGATGCCATTCAGAGGGACCTGGACAGGCTGGAGAGGTGGGCCCAGGCCAACCTCATGACGTTTAACAAGGCCAAGTGTAAGGTCCTGCACCTGGGTCGGTGCAATCCCAGGCACAGATACAGGCTGGGTGATGAATGGCTGGAGAGCAGCCCTGAGGAGAAGGACCTGGGGGTCTGGGTCGACGAGAAGCTCAACATGAGCCGGCAGTGTGCACATGCAGCCCAGACAGCCAACCGAGTGCTGGGCTGCATCAAGAGAAGTGTGGCCAGCAGGGCAAGGGAGGTGATTCTCCCCCTTTACTCTGCTCTCGTCAGACCCCACCTGGAGTACTGTGTGCAGTTCTGGAGCCCCCAATACAAGAAGGACATGGAACTGCTGGAGCGGGTCCAAAGGAGAGCCACGAAGATGATCAGAGGGCTGGAGCACCTCTGCTATGAGGACAGGCTGAGAGAGTTGGGGCTCTTCAGCCTGGAGAGGAGAAGGCTTCGAGGAGACCTTAGAGTGGCCTTCCAGTATCTGAAGGGAGCCTACAGGAAAGCTGGGGAGGGACTATTTACACGGTCTAGTAATGTTAGGATGAGGGGGAATGGGTTTAAGCTGGAAGAGGGGAAATTTAGACTGGATGTTAGGAGGAAGTTCTTTACAGTGAGGGTGGTAAGGCACTGGAATGGGTTGCCCAGGGAGGTTGTGGATGCTTCCTCCCTGGAGGTGTTTAAGGTCAGGCTGGATGAGGCCTTGGGCGAGCTGCTCTAGTGGGAGGTGTCCCTGCCTGTGGCAGGGGGTTGGAGCTGGATGATCCTTGAGGTCCCTTCCAACCTAAACCATTCTATGATTCTATGATAGAGTAGCTTTGATGGATGCCTAACATCCGTTCAGGGTCAACTCAACACAGGGCGTTGTCCTAATGAGTGCTGAATAAAGGGAGAAGTTGGGGAAAATCAGTAGGAAGCATTTAATCATAAAAACATAGCTTCCACCACTGTGTTTGAATGTGTCTATGCAATGCCAAAATCCAAACCATATTTTACAGACCCAAAATAATTTGCTGTGTAGTTGCACAATCGAGAGATAAGACATTTGGTCTCTGTGACCTGAGCTAGCCAGAAAGAATAAAGAATCAGCATGCTGATTCAGACTGGACATGAGGAGGAACTTCTTCACCATGAGGGTGGTGAGAGCCTGGAATGGGTTGCCCAGAGAGGTGGTTGAGGCCCTGTTCCTGGAGGTTTTTAAGGCCAGGCTGGATGGGGCTCTGGCCGGCCTGATCTAGGGCAGGATGTCCCTGCTTGTGGCAGGGTGGTTGGAACTAGATGATTCTTGTGGTCTTTTCCAAACCTGACTGATTCCGTGTTCCCTTCCTTCATTGCTTTGCCCTCTGGCCAGAGGGTTGGACCAGTGCTGGGCCCTTACAGTAGCTGTGCTGGCATTGTCAAGCAAAAGGACAAGATTATCCAGGTGGAGCAGAGCAGTGCAGGGGAAAGGACTTTCTGAGTGTCCCCTTCCTACACACACCTGTGCGTCAGGGCTGTCCCATGCAGTACAACATTTTACAAAAGGAAAAATGCGGTGAGCAGCCTTCATGTTTTCAGTGCTCTTTTTCTGCAGTTTCCAAATTTCAGGCACACTCACTTTTTCTTTCTTCTTGCCTTTTAGAGATTCAGGATGCACTTTCAAACTGAATCACCAACAATCGTTCTACAGAACACGATGAAGGGCTGAATAAAGACTTACAGTCTCTAATGTCTGAATACAGCCTTTGCCTTAACAGAGCCTTTGCTGTCTGGTTTTCCAATTAGAGTAGCCCTGTCTGTTCTGACATCTCAGTGGAGGAGAGCAGATTGATTCATCAGTAGATGATTTCTGAGCCTGTAAATCTAGCAAGTGTGAGGAAACTGATTCATTAAAAACTAATGGCACATCATACCCATCCTTTGGAGCGCAGTTATTTAGTGTTGAAGCTCCTCAACTGTTAAAGGAACTTGGGATCGTTCAGTTTTCATAAGCTAATGACCAAGAGACTCACTTCTGTCAGATGGAAATGATAACTTCATTTGTTACTTGGTAATAAATTGATTAAGGGAGGAGAGACTACAACATGCAGATTATGCCAATGCAAATATATGGGTTCAGAAGTCCTATACTTCAGTGATGGGATGATGAAGAACAAGCACTCTGGCAGCTCTTGATTTTTGAGGTTCTTTTTATCTATTTATAAATGCTGCTAGGATGGTACAGCCTGAGAAGAAAGACAAATTCAAATCACACTTTTTATGTAATAGTACTCGTTTCTCTAAGGATCTGAAATGCCCCATTCATCAGTTCAGTTATCTCTTGGCTTGATGAGCACTCCAAGCTGAAACATGCAGCTATCTTAATCTGCTCTGAGATATACCACTTTTGGATACGTAAATTAAAACCTGCACTAAGGCAACTGCATAATTGCTTACACTGGCACAAGGCAGCCCTGACAAGGCTAGAGCCTTTTTTCTACCTCTTGTTGAGCTAATTAACTTCTGAACTTTCATGTTGTACTGTTTTATATTGGGTTCTGTCCTCCCTATGCAGTCTGAAGAGCAAAATAAAATAACAGCAACCCAAAAAGACCCAACTATTCGAGAGAGTTTTGCCTGCCGAATTGGACATTATAATTGATTCTGTGTGCTTAGGAAGTGTCACAACTGGGTAAGAGAGGGATATCAATGGTAAGATGGTTGTGGAAATGAGCAAATCAGTAGTGCAATCAATTTCACTTGTATCTTGGGGGAGGAGTGGATGTCAGGCCTTAGCATGAACGTGGCGGCTTGGCAACTGAAGGTTACTTCACCTCAAGAGATAAATAATGGGCACTGTATTGTGGCAAGATCATAGCACAGAGGGATAACTGGCGTGGGCTGGGCCCTGGGAAAGGATTGGTGGCTGTGCAAGGCTGGGTGCCACTGGTGCTCAGACATGGAAGAGCCTGCATCCTTGCAGGGCAGTTCCCTCTTGAGATCCAGCCTGAGCCCCTCAGATGTCTTGTTTATGCCTCCTGTCCTTTACCTTCCCACCATGCACTATCATTTCAGCATAACTGATCTTATGGGCAAGAAGAGTAGCATATGGGAATATTTAAGAAGAAAGTTGGAAACACACTTCTTGTAAATGAGATGGAAAAGCAAGCCACCTTAGTTAACACATCTTTGATCAAAGTAGTTACAGTGTATGCTACAGTCGTCTTTTTTGCTGTTCATGGTTATGCATGTGTTAAGATATATTTGTTTTCATCAAAGATGATGAGACCCAGCAGATGTAGGAGGAAGATTAAATGATAACAAAAGCAAGTAAACAAAAGCTTTGTCTTAAAGTACATTTTTACATATGAAAAGACAATGTTATTGAGAGAAAAAAGACTCCAGTTCTCTGCTACTGCTTGAAAACATGAATCAGTGCTTTTTCTTTGTAAGTGCTGTGCATTTAAGTACCTGCTAAAGCTGAGAAGTAAATAAGATTTTTACAGCGAAGTGAAGTTGGGAGAAAGCTGACATAGATGTGGTTCAGGCACAGGAAGGTCAATGCATTCCTCTTGTGGTCCTGCTTCCTATCCCACCTGGGAGGAGCCAGCTGACCAGCGGGTCACCCTGGTGTCTGGGGCAAACATGGCTGGTGGGAGCCAGGGATGAGGGCAATGTGGCACCTCAAATGATGATTTTTGAAGGATTGATGTGTTGGCTTAAACTGCTAAGCTGAATGGATGTACAGAATAACATCCTGTTGAGAAAGCCAATCAAAATAACTTTCACCATCTAAGGAAGAAACTGCTGAAAGAATTTCAGGTCTGACTGAAATCATTGGGGTCCTGATCTCAGCTGGGTTTGTTGACTTCAGTGCAAGATTCCTGAAGTTTACACCATGCATTAACCAGGAGGACAACTTAGTGCTGCTTCTGGTTGCAGCTTTACAGATGACAAGCTGTAGGTCTAGGCACTACTCTCCCACTTTGCATGGCTGCATGTTGGGTTGTTTTTATGTCACTTCCATGGCTTATCATTTTCTTTTAGGAAACAGTAGCAGCTTCCACTAATCTGTTTTTTTAGGGAGAAAAAACAAACCAAAGCAAAAAAACCACCACCACCAAACGATAAAACCATCACCCCTTGTTTCCTATATTTAAACTGGCAAAAATTTAACTCTACCATGCATGTGAGTACAACTTGATTTCTGAAAACTTAAGAGCACCAAGACAACTGTTTGCAAAGCATTAGCCACATCTGCAAGCAATTAGTTTAAATTGAACAAAGAATCACTTCTTGTAGCTCTACTCCCTGGTTTGTGACAAATTGGTTAAGTCAGTGGTATTAATGAGGTCAGCTTGTTGTGAGGTATTCCTAGTTGTCAAATTAGTGAGGTTTGAAGCTGTCGCATTAGAAGCTGCTATTTTCTGCTTAGAGGCTATAAAAGCCTCACCGAGGCACCTGTAATTTGAAGGGCTGAAAGATTTTTAGCACAACACTTCAACCCTTGGCAGCATAGCACAATGGAGTGAGTACCCATGAAGTGAGCAAACTGCAGCAATAAGACAATACTGGTTACTGGCAGCAGTCAGACAGTCAAACTGGTTGCTGTGATGGGACAAAGTTGTGCCATTGTGCAGAAATTTATTTTATGAACTTATTCTTTCCTGATACTCCTGGTACTGTGTGTGATTAGCCCACAGGCAAAAGGGAAGGAGTGAATAAAACCTATTCATCTATCAGAAACTGATAAAGACTGAAAATTGATGATTTATTGCTTTATCTTGATTTTCACCTGAAAGTTCAGAGATCATTTTACAGATGAACACAGAATCTAAAGGAACCTGGTCATGTTATAGAGTTATTACTTCAATCAGAGAGCCTGTGGAGACTTTCAAGACCCGTCTGGATGTGTTCCTATGTGACCTGAGCTAGATTCCATGGTCCTGCTCTGGCAGGGGGGTTGGACTCTATGATCAGGTAGTGACAAGACTAGGGGGAATGCAACAAAGCTAGAAATAGGTAGATTCAGAGTGGATGTTAGAAAGAGGTTCTTGATCATGAAGGTGGTGAGACCCTGCAATAGGTTGTCCAGAGAGGTGGTTGAGGCCCCATCCCTGGAGGTGCTTAAGGCCAGGCTGGATGAGGCTCTAGACAGCTTGATCCAGTGTGAGATGTCCCTGCCTATGGCAGAGGATTTGGAACTAGATGATCCTTGTGGTCCCTTCCAGCCTTGACTGATTCTATGATCTATGGAGGTCCCTTCCAACCCCTCACATCCTGTGATCCTATGGTCTCCTCCAGAGAGGAAGGAAAGGCAGACTATGTGTTTGCCATTAGTTTGCCAGTGGCTTAGAAGGAAGAGCTGCATTTTGTATAACCTTCTGAATTTCCTTGTGCTCCTTTCACATGAGTCAAATGATATTTCAGGATTACAGGTCCCCCAGCTTTAGGAAAGGAAACTATTAATTTTAGTAGTAACAAAATCTCTTTGACCTGTACATTATATACTCTCTGAGAAAAGGTAGGCTGTATGGATATGTCTTCTATACCTTCTGACGTATTTGGAATGGGCTGCCCAGGGAGATGGTGGAGTCGCCGTCCCAGGAGGTGTTCAAGAGGATGAGGCACTTAGTGCCATGGTCTAATTGATTGCATAGGACTGGGTGATAGATTGGACTGGATGATCTTGGAGGTCTCTTCTAACCTGGCTGATTCTATGATCTGCAGCTTCTTCCTAAAAAGTTAAGCCTCGAATAATTGAATTACTTTGTTACAAACCTCTGGTATACTTTGTTTCGTTTGTGTGGCCTGCAGTTTGAGGGAGTTTCTGACGTGCTGGAACGTGTCCAGAGAAGGGCAACAAAGCTGCTGAACGGCCTGGAACACAAACCTATGAGGAGGGGCTGAGGGAACTGGGGTTGTTTAGCCTGGAGAAGAGGAGGCTCAGAGGTGACCTCATTGCTCTCTACAACTACCTGAAGGGAGGATGTAGCCAGGTGGGGGTTGGTCTCTTCTGCCAGGTAACCAGCAACAGAAGAAGGGGACACAGTCTCAAGTTGTGCCAGGGGAAGTATAGGCTGGATGTTAGGAGGAAGTTCTTCACAGAGAGGGTGATTGGCATTGGAATGGGCTGCCCAGGGAGGTGGTGGAGTCACTGTCCCTGGAGGTGTTCAAGAAAAGCCTGGATGAGGCACTTAGTGCCATGGTCTAGTTAACTGGACAGAGCTGGGTGCTAGGTTGGACTGGCTGATCTTGGAGGTCTCTTCCAACCTGGTTGATTCTATGATACTGTGTCCAGTCATGTGCTCCACAGCTCAAGAGAAATCAGAAACTACTGGAGAGAGTCCAGTGGGGGCCTATGAAGATGAGTAGGGGAGTGGAGCATGTCTCTCATGAAGAGAGGCTGAGGGACCACCAGATACAGAAGTAGTTGGATGTTTAGCCCAGAGGAGACTGAAAGAGAATCTTATCAAATGCTTATTAATGAGCTTATATAGAGGGTCAGTGTCAAAAGGATGGAGCCAAATTTTTAACAGATTCATGAATGCATCAGATTGGAAGGGACCCTTGTGCAGTCAGCAGGGACACCTGCATCTAGATCAGGCTGCCCAAGGCCACATGGAATTTGAATGTCTCTAGGGATAGTGTTTAAACCACATCCCTGAGCAATGCGTTCCACTGTTTTGTGATTCTTGTTATTAAGAATTTCCTCATGTCCATCCTAAATCTACTTTGCTGCAGCTTAAAACCATTGCTCTTCATCCTACAGCTACACACACTTCTAAACACTCCTTCTCCAGCCTTCTGGTAGGTCCTCTTCAGATACTGACATGTAGCTATCAAGTCTCTTCAAAGCCTTCTCTTCTGCAGGCTGAACATACCCAAATCTTTTAGCCTGTCATAAGAGGATGGGTGCTTTAGTCCTCTGATCATTTTTTTGACTCTGCTTTGGACATTCTTCTCATATTGGGGGGTCCATAGCTGAACACAGTACCCAAAACAAGGTCTGACCAGAGCAGAGTGGCTCAATCTGCTGGCCATGCTTTTCAGTGGTGTCCAGCAGCATGACAAAAGGCAGTTGGCACAAACTGGAATGCAGGAAATTCTGTCTGGACACGAGGCAAAACTTCTTTATTTCGGAGGTGATAGAGCACTGGACAGAATTCCCGGAGAGGTTGTGGAGTTTCCTTCTTTGGAAATACTCAAAACTCACCTGAATGTGGTCCTAGGCAACCTATGCTAAGTAAGCCAGCTTTAGCAGAGGAGTTGGGCTAGAAAGATGTGAATGTGTTTTGTGTATATGGTTATAACTTTTACAAATGTAAGCACAGAATATTTCACTTCTATTAAGAAATATGCTGTAAATAACTTGACTGTAGATAAATGTGTCTTTAATCTCAATGCCAGCACTTCCTTGGCTTGAATCAGTTGAGTTGATTAGCAAAGCATTGACCTTCAAATACATGTTTAGAGATCTTTTTGTTTTTTAAAAGAAATAGAAGACTGAAATCTGAATTCTTCATTTTGATCTTTTCTGTGTTATGAATAAGAGATGAGAAGTAATGTGGACATTGCCTCTGCATAGATAGGTTAAGCTGAACCATTTTGCTCTAAAGCACTGAATCTGAATCGACTGTGCCAGAGAAAAGCTTTACAAAGCAGGGACGATGGAGCTGACATTTGAAGAAGTGGGCTGTGGTGTCACAAGTTAGGCCAATAGATGTCAATCTAAATCCTATGGAGAAAAGCAAAGTAATGAATCCGAGAAATGTACTGGTGCTGTGTGTTTGCCCTCCAGACTCGAAACATTTGTTGGTTTCAGGGAAAGAACAACTTTAAGAAACTCGCCTTGGAATTTAATTTTAACTGTTTTCAAAGCTTCTGATGTTTTAAGAGAAGATATTGCTTTTCAGGCATTTAAAAAAATTGTGTTGCAAGTATTGTTGTGCCTGTAAGCAGCACACTTTCCTCCTCCTTCCCCCAGGAAAGCCCAAAGAGAGCATGAAAAGAGCTAAATTACAGGGAGCTATTTTGTACAGTCGGTCCTAATAAATGACTCCTGTCACATTAGCTGGAGATACCTTTGGAGAGGGCACATTCATGCAATTCCTTTAATGATAGTTTCGGTCTCTTAGACAAAAGAGAGAAATCAGGGGAGGGTTATGGGGTGGGTGCAGGAGGCAGACAGTCCTTCCCTCCTGCTTGCCTCCAGGGCGGGGTGATGCCAGTGAGGAAAGGGAATGGGATGAGCAATTCAGGAGCTCAAATGTACAAGGTGGCTCCTGAGTCATTGCCTTTCCCGGGCCTTTATAGTCTCCCATGGCCATGCATCCTCAAGTGCTTATGGGCTCACCTGGAAACTGGCCAAATTAAGCATGGGGAAAATACTGCAAAACCAAAATGAACATAGTACTACTCATAGTGTTCATCATATTCACTGTATGAGCTAGGAAAAGGGTTGTATTCAAAACTAAATATTCAAAGGTAAAGTTCTTTTAGGTTTAGTTTATTTTTTGGTTGGTTGGTTTTAACAGTGTTTTGTTTGGGTTATTTTTGTTTGTCTGGGATTTGGGTTTCTTTTTGAGGTACCCTAAAATCACTTAGCCCAATGATTGTTGTCTGGATTTTTCCTGATGGGATGGTTCTGAAGGGTCTTGTTTGTTTGTATAAAGAGAACATGAACTGCAGATACAGTTTCTGACCTGGCAGCTTTCAGTCTTGCTAAATCTCAGGGTGCCTTAAAGCTGGGAAGATATATTCAAGGATTACCACAGTGACTTTATTCTATTTCTGGGGCATCCGTCTCTGAGATGCCCAAGGAAGCAGAGGGTGTTGGCAAGACAGATGTGCAGTTTGCTCCAGCTTTGTCAGCCAGATATCCCAAACTGATTGCAGTGATTTAGATTGGCACTAAGTGGCTTCTATTAGGACTGGAGAAGACAGCAGACTTCAGGCAGTTGCATTAGGATTCTGGGTTCATTTTGCTTCAATAAAACTAAACACGGATGCAAAATAAATGCAGATAGCACAGTGCCAGCTTGTTTTCTGAGACCCATCATGGCAAGCCTGGGAGTTTTTATTATAGTGTTTTAATTTAATGGGAAGGTTGATCTCAACACCAGCACGTTGAAAATACATGCCATTTGACTTCTGTTGTGAGAATGGTCAGAAGCAATAAATGGGTTTTAAATCACAAAATATTTACTGAGTAGCAGATGGAAATTTATGTGATTTGCAGAAGCACTGAAAGCCCATGGCATCCCCAGGTGGTTTTGAATGGTTTTTGAATGTATACTTCTGCTTTTCCAACAAATTATCATAGTATCATCAGGGTTAGAAGAGACCTCACAGATCATCAAGTCCAACCCTTCACCACAGAGCTCAAGGCTAGACCATGGCACCAAGTGCCACGTCCAATCCTGCCTTGAACAGCTCCAGGGACGGCGACTCCACCACCTCCCTGGGCAGCCCATTCCAGTAGCCAATGACTCTCTC